>JAVXUP010002665.1:0-10000 GCA_033070095.1 Escallonia herrerae
TTGCTAAACCCTAAACCCTAAACCCTAAACCCTAAACCCTAAACCCTAAACCCTAAACCCTAAACCCTAAACCCTAAACCCTAAACCCTAAACCCTAAACCCTAAACCCTAAACCCTAAACCCTAAACCCTAAACCCTAAACCCTAAACCCTAAACCCTAAACCCTAAACCCTAAACCCTAAACCCTAAACCCTAAACCCTAAACCCTAAACCCTAAACCCTAAACCCTAAACCCTAAACCCTAAACCCTAAACCCTAAACCCTAAACCCTAAACCCTAAACCCTAAACCCTAAACCCTAAACCCTAAACCCTAAACCCTAAACCCTAAACCCTAAACCCTAAACCCTAAACCCTAAACCCTAAACCCTAAACCCTAAACCCTAAACCCTAAACCCTAAACCCTAAACCCTAAACCCTAAACCCTAAACCCTAAACCCTAAACCCTAAACCCTAAACCCTAAACCCTAAACCCTAAACCCTAAACCCTAAACCCTAAACCCTAAACCCTAAACCCTAAACCCTAAACCCTAAACCCTAAACCCTAAACCCTAAACCCTAAACCCTAAACCCTAAACCCTAAACCCTAAACCCTAAACCCTAAACCCTAAACCCTAAACCCTAAACCCTAAACCCTAAACCCTAAACCCTAAACCCTAAACCCTAAACCCTAAACCCTAAACCCTAAACCCTAAACCCTAAACCCTAAACCCTAAACCCTAAACCCTAAACCCTAAACCCTAAACCCTAAACCCTAAACCCTAAACCCTAAACCCTAAACCCTAAACCCTAAACCCTAAACCCTAAACCCTAAACCCTAAACCCTAAACCCTAAACCCTAAACCCTAAACCCTAAACCCTAAACCCTAAACCCTAAACCCTAAACCCTAAACCCTAAACCCTAAACCCTAAACCCTAAACCCTAAACCCTAAACCCTAAACCCTAAACCCTAAACCCTAAACCCTAAACCCTAAACCCTAAACCCTAAACCCTAAACCCTAAACCCTAAACCCTAAACCCTAAACCCTAAACCCTAAACCCTAAACCCTAAACCCTAAACCCTAAACCCTAAACCCTAAACCCTAAACCCTAAACCCTAAACCCTAAACCCTAAACCCTAAACCCTAAACCCTAAACCCTAAACCCTAAACCCTAAACCCTAAACCCTAAACCCTAAACCCTAAACCCTAAACCCTAAACCCTAAACCCTAAACCCTAAACCCTAAACCCTAAACCCTAAACCCTAAACCCTAAACCCTAAACCCTAAACCCTAAACCCTAAACCCTAAACCCTAAACCCTAAACCCTAAACCCTAAACCCTAAACCCTAAACCCTAAACCCTAAACCCTAAACCCTAAACCCTAAACCCTAAACCCTAAACCCTAAACCCTAAACCCTAAACCCTAAACCCTAAACCCTAAACCCTAAACCCTAAACCCTAAACCCTAAACCCTAAACCCTAAACCCTAAACCCTAAACCCTAAACCCTAAACCCTAAACCCTAAACCCTAAACCCTAAACCCTAAACCCTAAACCCTAAACCCTAAACCCTAAACCCTAAACCCTAAACCCTAAACCCTAAACCCTAAACCCTAAACCCTAAACCCTAAACCCTAAACCCTAAACCCTAAACCCTAAACCCTAAACCCTAAACCCTAAACCCTAAACCCTAAACCCTAAACCCTAAACCCTAAACCCTAAACCCTAAACCCTAAACCCTAAACCCTAAACCCTAAACCCTAAACCCTAAACCCTAAACCCTAAACCCTAAACCCTAAACCCTAAACCCTAAACCCTAAACCCTAAACCCTAAACCCTAAACCCTAAACCCTAAACCCTAAACCCTAAACCCTAAACCCTAAACCCTAAACCCTAAACCCTAAACCCTAAACCCTAAACCCTAAACCCTAAACCCTAAACCCTAAACCCTAAACCCTAAACCCTAAACCCTAAACCCTAAACCCTAAACCCTAAACCCTAAACCCTAAACCCTAAACCCTAAACCCTAAACCCTAAACCCTAAACCCTAAACCCTAAACCCTAAACCCTAAACCCTAAACCCTAAACCCTAAACCCTAAACCCTAAACCCTAAACCCTAAACCCTAAACCCTAAACCCTAAACCCTAAACCCTAAACCCTAAACCCTAAACCCTAAACCCTAAACCCTAAACCCTAAACCCTAAACCCTAAACCCTAAACCCTAAACCCTAAACCCTAAACCCTAAACCCTAAACCCTAAACCCTAAACCCTAAACCCTAAACCCTAAACCCTAAACCCTAAACCCTAAACCCTAAACCCTAAACCCTAAACCCTAAACCCTAAACCCTAAACCCTAAACCCTAAACCCTAAACCCTAAACCCTAAACCCTAAACCCTAAACCCTAAACCCTAAACCCTAAACCCTAAACCCTAAACCCTAAACCCTAAACCCTAAACCCTAAACCCTAAACCCTAAACCCTAAACCCTAAACCCTAAACCCTAAACCCTAAACCCTAAACCCTAAACCCTAAACCCTAAACCCTAAACCCTAAACCCTAAACCCTAAACCCTAAACCCTAAACCCTAAACCCTAAACCCTAAACCCTAAACCCTAAACCCTAAACCCTAAACCCTAAACCCTAAACCCTAAACCCTAAACCCTAAACCCTAAACCCTAAACCCTAAACCCTAAACCCTAAACCCTAAACCCTAAACCCTAAACCCTAAACCCTAAACCCTAAACCCTAAACCCTAAACCCTAAACCCTAAACCCTAAACCCTAAACCCTAAACCCTAAACCCTAAACCCTAAACCCTAAACCCTAAACCCTAAACCCTAAACCCTAAACCCTAAACCCTAAACCCTAAACCCTAAACCCTAAACCCTAAACCCTAAACCCTAAACCCTAAACCCTAAACCCTAAACCCTAAACCCTAAACCCTAAACCCTAAACCCTAAACCCTAAACCCTAAACCCTAAACCCTAAACCCTAAACCCTAAACCCTAAACCCTAAACCCTAAACCCTAAACCCTAAACCCTAAACCCTAAACCCTAAACCCTAAACCCTAAACCCTAAACCCTAAACCCTAAACCCTAAACCCTAAACCCTAAACCCTAAACCCTAAACCCTAAACCCTAAACCCTAAACCCTAAACCCTAAACCCTAAACCCTAAACCCTAAACCCTAAACCCTAAACCCTAAACCCTAAACCCTAAACCCTAAACCCTAAACCCTAAACCCTAAACCCTAAACCCTAAACCCTAAACCCTAAACCCTAAACCCTAAACCCTAAACCCTAAACCCTAAACCCTAAACCCTAAACCCTAAACCCTAAACCCTAAACCCTAAACCCTAAACCCTAAACCCTAAACCCTAAACCCTAAACCCTAAACCCTAAACCCTAAACCCTAAACCCTAAACCCTAAACCCTAAACCCTAAACCCTAAACCCTAAACCCTAAACCCTAAACCCTAAACCCTAAACCCTAAACCCTAAACCCTAAACCCTAAACCCTAAACCCTAAACCCTAAACCCTAAACCCTAAACCCTAAACCCTAAACCCTAAACCCTAAACCCTAAACCCTAAACCCTAAACCCTAAACCCTAAACCCTAAACCCTAAACCCTAAACCCTAAACCCTAAACCCTAAACCCTAAACCCTAAACCCTAAACCCTAAACCCTAAACCCTAAACCCTAAACCCTAAACCCTAAACCCTAAACCCTAAACCCTAAACCCTAAACCCTAAACCCTAAACCCTAAACCCTAAACCCTAAACCCTAAACCCTAAACCCTAAACCCTAAACCCTAAACCCTAAACCCTAAACCCTAAACCCTAAACCCTAAACCCTAAACCCTAAACCCTAAACCCTAAACCCTAAACCCTAAACCCTAAACCCTAAACCCTAAACCCTAAACCCTAAACCCTAAACCCTAAACCCTAAACCCTAAACCCTAAACCCTAAACCCTAAACCCTAAACCCTAAACCCTAAACCCTAAACCCTAAACCCTAAACCCTAAACCCTAAACCCTAAACCCTAAACCCTAAACCCTAAACCCTAAACCCTAAACCCTAAACCCTAAACCCTAAACCCTAAACCCTAAACCCTAAACCCTAAACCCTAAACCCTAAACCCTAAACCCTAAACCCTAAACCCTAAACCCTAAACCCTAAACCCTAAACCCTAAACCCTAAACCCTAAACCCTAAACCCTAAACCCTAAACCCTAAACCCTAAACCCTAAACCCTAAACCCTAAACCCTAAACCCTAAACCCTAAACCCTAAACCCTAAACCCTAAACCCTAAACCCTAAACCCTAAACCCTAAACCCTAAACCCTAAACCCTAAACCCTAAACCCTAAACCCTAAACCCTAAACCCTAAACCCTAAACCCTAAACCCTAAACCCTAAACCCTAAACCCTAAACCCTAAACCCTAAACCCTAAACCCTAAACCCTAAACCCTAAACCCTAAACCCTAAACCCTAAACCCTAAACCCTAAACCCTAAACCCTAAACCCTAAACCCTAAACCCTAAACCCTAAACCCTAAACCCTAAACCCTAAACCCTAAACCCTAAACCCTAAACCCTAAACCCTAAACCCTAAACCCTAAACCCTAAACCCTAAACCCTAAACCCTAAACCCTAAACCCTAAACCCTAAACCCTAAACCCTAAACCCTAAACCCTAAACCCTAAACCCTAAACCCTAAACCCTAAACCCTAAACCCTAAACCCTAAACCCTAAACCCTAAACCCTAAACCCTAAACCCTAAACCCTAAACCCTAAACCCTAAACCCTAAACCCTAAACCCTAAACCCTAAACCCTAAACCCTAAACCCTAAACCCTAAACCCTAAACCCTAAACCCTAAACCCTAAACCCTAAACCCTAAACCCTAAACCCTAAACCCTAAACCCTAAACCCTAAACCCTAAACCCTAAACCCTAAACCCTAAACCCTAAACCCTAAACCCTAAACCCTAAACCCTAAACCCTAAACCCTAAACCCTAAACCCTAAACCCTAAACCCTAAACCCTAAACCCTAAACCCTAAACCCTAAACCCTAAACCCTAAACCCTAAACCCTAAACCCTAAACCCTAAACCCTAAACCCTAAACCCTAAACCCTAAACCCTAAACCCTAAACCCTAAACCCTAAACCCTAAACCCTAAACCCTAAACCCTAAACCCTAAACCCTAAACCCTAAACCCTAAACCCTAAACCCTAAACCCTAAACCCTAAACCCTAAACCCTAAACCCTAAACCCTAAACCCTAAACCCTAAACCCTAAACCCTAAACCCTAAACCCTAAACCCTAAACCCTAAACCCTAAACCCTAAACCCTAAACCCTAAACCCTAAACCCTAAACCCTAAACCCTAAACCCTAAACCCTAAACCCTAAACCCTAAACCCTAAACCCTAAACCCTAAACCCTAAACCCTAAACCCTAAACCCTAAACCCTAAACCCTAAACCCTAAACCCTAAACCCTAAACCCTAAACCCTAAACCCTAAACCCTAAACCCTAAACCCTAAACCCTAAACCCTAAACCCTAAACCCTAAACCCTAAACCCTAAACCCTAAACCCTAAACCCTAAACCCTAAACCCTAAACCCTAAACCCTAAACCCTAAACCCTAAACCCTAAACCCTAAACCCTAAACCCTAAACCCTAAACCCTAAACCCTAAACCCTAAACCCTAAACCCTAAACCCTAAACCCTAAACCCTAAACCCTAAACCCTAAACCCTAAACCCTAAACCCTAAACCCTAAACCCTAAACCCTAAACCCTAAACCCTAAACCCTAAACCCTAAACCCTAAACCCTAAACCCTAAACCCTAAACCCTAAACCCTAAACCCTAAACCCTAAACCCTAAACCCTAAACCCTAAACCCTAAACCCTAAACCCTAAACCCTAAACCCTAAACCCTAAACCCTAAACCCTAAACCCTAAACCCTAAACCCTAAACCCTAAACCCTAAACCCTAAACCCTAAACCCTAAACCCTAAACCCTAAACCCTAAACCCTAAACCCTAAACCCTAAACCCTAAACCCTAAACCCTAAACCCTAAACCCTAAACCCTAAACCCTAAACCCTAAACCCTAAACCCTAAACCCTAAACCCTAAACCCTAAACCCTAAACCCTAAACCCTAAACCCTAAACCCTAAACCCTAAACCCTAAACCCTAAACCCTAAACCCTAAACCCTAAACCCTAAACCCTAAACCCTAAACCCTAAACCCTAAACCCTAAACCCTAAACCCTAAACCCTAAACCCTAAACCCTAAACCCTAAACCCTAAACCCTAAACCCTAAACCCTAAACCCTAAACCCTAAACCCTAAACCCTAAACCCTAAACCCTAAACCCTAAACCCTAAACCCTAAACCCTAAACCCTAAACCCTAAACCCTAAACCCTAAACCCTAAACCCTAAACCCTAAACCCTAAACCCTAAACCCTAAACCCTAAACCCTAAACCCTAAACCCTAAACCCTAAACCCTAAACCCTAAACCCTAAACCCTAAACCCTAAACCCTAAACCCTAAACCCTAAACCCTAAACCCTAAACCCTAAACCCTAAACCCTAAACCCTAAACCCTAAACCCTAAACCCTAAACCCTAAACCCTAAACCCTAAACCCTAAACCCTAAACCCTAAACCCTAAACCCTAAACCCTAAACCCTAAACCCTAAACCCTAAACCCTAAACCCTAAACCCTAAACCCTAAACCCTAAACCCTAAACCCTAAACCCTAAACCCTAAACCCTAAACCCTAAACCCTAAACCCTAAACCCTAAACCCTAAACCCTAAACCCTAAACCCTAAACCCTAAACCCTAAACCCTAAACCCTAAACCCTAAACCCTAAACCCTAAACCCTAAACCCTAAACCCTAAACCCTAAACCCTAAACCCTAAACCCTAAACCCTAAACCCTAAACCCTAAACCCTAAACCCTAAACCCTAAACCCTAAACCCTAAACCCTAAACCCTAAACCCTAAACCCTAAACCCTAAACCCTAAACCCTAAACCCTAAACCCTAAACCCTAAACCCTAAACCCTAAACCCTAAACCCTAAACCCTAAACCCTAAACCCTAAACCCTAAACCCTAAACCCTAAACCCTAAACCCTAAACCCTAAACCCTAAACCCTAAACCCTAAACCCTAAACCCTAAACCCTAAACCCTAAACCCTAAACCCTAAACCCTAAACCCTAAACCCTAAACCCTAAACCCTAAACCCTAAACCCTAAACCCTAAACCCTAAACCCTAAACCCTAAACCCTAAACCCTAAACCCTAAACCCTAAACCCTAAACCCTAAACCCTAAACCCTAAACCCTAAACCCTAAACCCTAAACCCTAAACCCTAAACCCTAAACCCTAAACCCTAAACCCTAAACCCTAAACCCTAAACCCTAAACCCTAAACCCTAAACCCTAAACCCTAAACCCTAAACCCTAAACCCTAAACCCTAAACCCTAAACCCTAAACCCTAAACCCTAAACCCTAAACCCTAAACCCTAAACCCTAAACCCTAAACCCTAAACCCTAAACCCTAAACCCTAAACCCTAAACCCTAAACCCTAAACCCTAAACCCTAAACCCTAAACCCTAAACCCTAAACCCTAAACCCTAAACCCTAAACCCTAAACCCTAAACCCTAAACCCTAAACCCTAAACCCTAAACCCTAAACCCTAAACCCTAAACCCTAAACCCTAAACCCTAAACCCTAAACCCTAAACCCTAAACCCTAAACCCTAAACCCTAAACCCTAAACCCTAAACCCTAAACCCTAAACCCTAAACCCTAAACCCTAAACCCTAAACCCTAAACCCTAAACCCTAAACCCTAAACCCTAAACCCTAAACCCTAAACCCTAAACCCTAAACCCTAAACCCTAAACCCTAAACCCTAAACCCTAAACCCTAAACCCTAAACCCTAAACCCTAAACCCTAAACCCTAAACCCTAAACCCTAAACCCTAAACCCTAAACCCTAAACCCTAAACCCTAAACCCTAAACCCTAAACCCTAAACCCTAAACCCTAAACCCTAAACCCTAAACCCTAAACCCTAAACCCTAAACCCTAAACCCTAAACCCTAAACCCTAAACCCTAAACCCTAAACCCTAAACCCTAAACCCTAAACCCTAAACCCTAAACCCTAAACCCTAAACCCTAAACCCTAAACCCTAAACCCTAAACCCTAAACCCTAAACCCTAAACCCTAAACCCTAAACCCTAAACCCTAAACCCTAAACCCTAAACCCTAAACCCTAAACCCTAAACCCTAAACCCTAAACCCTAAACCCTAAACCCTAAACCCTAAACCCTAAACCCTAAACCCTAAACCCTAAACCCTAAACCCTAAACCCTAAACCCTAAACCCTAAACCCTAAACCCTAAACCCTAAACCCTAAACCCTAAACCCTAAACCCTAAACCCTAAACCCTAAACCCTAAACCCTAAACCCTAAACCCTAAACCCTAAACCCTAAACCCTAAACCCTAAACCCTAAACCCTAAACCCTAAACCCTAAACCCTAAACCCTAAACCCTAAACCCTAAACCCTAAACCCTAAACCCTAAACCCTAAACCCTAAACCCTAAACCCTAAACCCTAAACCCTAAACCCTAAACCCTAAACCCTAAACCCTAAACCCTAAACCCTAAACCCTAAACCCTAAACCCTAAACCCTAAACCCTAAACCCTAAACCCTAAACCCTAAACCCTAAACCCTAAACCCTAAACCCTAAACCCTAAACCCTAAACCCTAAACCCTAAACCCTAAACCCTAAACCCTAAACCCTAAACCCTAAACCCTAAACCCTAAACCCTAAACCCTAAACCCTAAACCCTAAACCCTAAACCCTAAACCCTAAACCCTAAACCCTAAACCCTAAACCCTAAACCCTAAACCCTAAACCCTAAACCCTAAACCCTAAACCCTAAACCCTAAACCCTAAACCCTAAACCCTAAACCCTAAACCCTAAACCCTAAACCCTAAACCCTAAACCCTAAACCCTAAACCCTAAACCCTAAACCCTAAACCCTAAACCCTAAACCCTAAACCCTAAACCCTAAACCCTAAACCCTAAACCCTAAACCCTAAACCCTAAACCCTAAACCCTAAACCCTAAACCCTAAACCCTAAACCCTAAACCCTAAACCCTAAACCCTAAACCCTAAACCCTAAACCCTAAACCCTAAACCCTAAACCCTAAACCCTAAACCCTAAACCCTAAACCCTAAACCCTAAACCCTAAACCCTAAACCCTAAACCCTAAACCCTAAACCCTAAACCCTAAACCCTAAACCCTAAACCCTAAACCCTAAACCCTAAACCCTAAACCCTAAACCCTAAACCCTAAACCCTAAACCCTAAACCCTAAACCCTAAACCCTAAACCCTAAACCCTAAACCCTAAACCCTAAACCCTAAACCCTAAACCCTAAACCCTAAACCCTAAACCCTAAACCCTAAACCCTAAACCCTAAACCCTAAACCCTAAACCCTAAACCCTAAACCCTAAACCCTAAACCCTAAACCCTAAACCCTAAACCCTAAACCCTAAACCCTAAACCCTAAACCCTAAACCCTAAACCCTAAACCCTAAACCCTAAACCCTAAACCCTAAACCCTAAACCCTAAACCCTAAACCCTAAACCCTAAACCCTAAACCCTAAACCCTAAACCCTAAACCCTAAACCCTAAACCCTAAACCCTAAACCCTAAACCCTAAACCCTAAACCCTAAACCCTAAACCCTAAACCCTAAACCCTAAACCCTAAACCCTAAACCCTAAACCCTAAACCCTAAACCCTAAACCCTAAACCCTAAACCCTAAACCCTAAACCCTAAACCCTAAACCCTAAACCCTAAACCCTAAACCCTAAACCCTAAACCCTAAACCCTAAACCCTAAACCCTAAACCCTAAACCCTAAACCCTAAACCCTAAACCCTAAACCCTAAACCCTAAACCCTAAACCCTAAACCCTAAACCC
>JAVXUP010002665.1:12500-115762 GCA_033070095.1 Escallonia herrerae
AGTTTATAGTCTTGTTCTGCATATGTTTTATTGCTAAATCATTTGATGAGAAATTTAGTTTAAACGAATGCCATGGAATGCTATGTGAATAGTATATTTACACTGGGTACATGTTGAATGAGTCGGCGCGCAGGCGCGAACAATGGGTGTCGTGGAGTTAGCGCCCGGGCTTGGGCGATGGAGGTCACAGAGCCAACATGCAGACGCCGCTCAGCCAAAGGAAAAGGAAGTGAGTGAATATTAGTGGGGGACCATGGCTAACCCTTGAGGACAGGGCAAGGCCGACCCCTGAATAATGGCTGAGGCTGACCCTGAAGGGTGGCCGAAGCCGACCACTGAAGGGTTTAAAGGGTGGTTGAGGCCAAGACCCACAGACAGGCAATGGTTTGACATCCGTATAGAGGTGTCAAATGGGCTGGGCTTGGGCCGGCCCAGCCCAAGCCCATCGGGCCTCCAAAAAATAGGGTCAGGGCCGCTATCAAATGGGCCGGGCCAGAATGAGGGAAATCTGGGCCAAGTTCAAGCCCAGGCCCTAGGCCCAACATCTAGGGCTGGGCTTGGGCTTGGGCTTGGGCTGGGCCCGGGCCCAAATTTTTTTTTTTTTGTTATTCAAAATAACAAATATACCTTAGTTATTCTCACTAATGATCTAAAAGTAATAGATTTCTTCTGCATTTTAGTCATAGAAGGCAAGCAAATACACCTTAGTTTAAAAAAAACTGAAAAGGCCATTTTTTGGGCCAAAAGAGGGCCAGGCCAAATCCGGGCAATTTTAGGGCCGGGCCGGGCCCGGGCCTATTTTTCAAAAAGTTAGGCCTGCCCCTGGCCCAAGCCCTAAGGGTTAGGGCCAGTCCGGGCCCAAAAAAGGGCCGGGCCGGCCAGGACGAAAAAGGGTCGGGCAGGGCCAGCCCACAGGCCGCCCAGCCCCATTTGACACCTCTACATCTGTAAGTCGTGCAAGATAAATTTTAGCGCCAAACACGTGCTCATTCAGACCTATTGAGAGTGTTGAAAAATTTATTGTTGACTGTATCAATGTGTGGCACAAAATAGAACCCGTAGTGGTCCATGGATGCGATCAAGGTATGTTAGGAACATAAGCCCCATGCATGCGTTATGCACGGAGGGGTTCGTTGGCCGGAGAGTCATTAGCGTCATCACTGAACGATGAGGGTTAGCACAACTGGTGTCACGACGTGGGGCACGACAACAGATACTGAACAATGAACAGGAGGAATAGGTGGTCCGAGCCACCTCGTGCACGACATACTGAAGCCTGGGCATAGTGGCATGGTCGATGCAAATTTGGCCAAAATTGTAAAAAAGATTTTTAAGTGTGGAAGAGTGACGAAATGGGTAAGGGAGTGAAGAAGTGCCACCCTAAAGCACATGAAATTTTTAGTTGTAGTAAACTTGGTATGTTGGTTCTTGGTTTTGGTTAGATAACAAAAAAAATTGAGTATTATGGAGTGAAAGAGAGGAGACGAGAGTGTTGGGGTGTGGTATTCATGAAGTAGAGTAAGGAAAATAGGTAGTGATGAGAGAGAGAGGAAAAAAAACTAAGTATGAATTTTGGGTGGTGGTGAGGGAAATTAATAGGGGAGAGGGAGAAGAAAAGAAAGATAGAGGGGATCAGGCGATTACTAGGCCTAGGTGAATGTCGGCTGACTGAGTCAAGACTTAGTAGCGTGGCTCGAGCCACCCTATGCACCACCTACCAAGTTGTTATGCAATGTGAGGCGGAGGGGGTAAGGGGAACCTGCCCCTCTTGGGATAGGGAAGGGGTGAAGCCGCCAAGGGAAGTAAGCAAAGGCATCAAAGGTGGTGTCGGTAGACTTGGGTAAGAACAGTTGTAGCTTGAAAAGAATTTCTATGTCTGAAAAATATAACTTGATTGATAACAAAGGTAGGCAACATGCCTTGGTACATGAAGATTGCATACATGGAAACTTGTAAAATGAAGAAAAAAATTACAAGTGCGGAAAAGTCACTAGGGCAGGCTAGGGCTTGGGCAGATGGGGCACGATCCCGCACCTAGAATTTGAGCTCGCCAGATGAAATCTTGTCAGCGAAGGCGAACTTAAGGCCCCTTCACCACTTGAGGCCGTGATTGAATTTCCAATGATAGGGGCAATAGTTGAAATAGGCTAAGTCTTCCGTGGTAGGTTTAGATTTGGCATCGGGCAGGGTTATGGAGTTGTCATTGATACAGGTCTTGAGGAGAGCTCTGACTTTCTTCAAGTCGCATAGGTATACTGAGCAGGCGTCAGCTGCCTTCTCTTGTAAGGGCACCCATCCCCTCCCTAGGATCGACGCTTACTGGTGTTGTCGTTGTCACTGGCTGCTTCTACCGTCCCGGCCAGGGCAACCTGAGTTTGGGGCTTTGGGGTCTTTGACAGACCAACCGAGTCATAGGTGCATCGTGCAGCTTCCTTGAGATGTTCCCAAGACCAAAGCTGGAGGTTTTTAAGGTAAAACATGTAGGTGCCTTTTATGTTCTTGATGCAAATGGGTACAACAGTTTCATCCTTGCTGAAGTCAGTGCACTCCAAGCATTTACGATGAAATTGTGTGACATAGGCGTTAAGGTCTTCCCCCGGGTTCTGCGGATTCCAACAATGTCAACGATGGTCACACGTTCTGTTTCATAGTGAAACTTGTCAAGGAAGAGCTAAACCATATCAGACCAGGAGTGGATAGTACCATCAGGGATCTTGTGGTAACAAGAGTAGGCGAGGCCAGTCAGGGACTGATGAAATTCCAAAAGCTTCAAAGTGTTGTCCTCCCCACAGTGCTCTAGGGGGCTAGCAAAATAGGTGAGGTGCTTTCGGGCGTTGCCCTATTTGCCATTAAATAGGGTGAAGGCTAGTTGTTTATACTTGATAGGGTAGGGCTTAGTAGCGAGGTCGCTAGAGTAGGGAGTATGGCCAGACAACTTAGAGAGAGAGAGTGGGGTAACGATGACTATTTGAGACAGCAAAGGATGGCGTTAAGGTTATGTTGGTTACATACAAAGCATGCGAGGGTTTGTGCTCAGTTGGGATGATCCTGGCACCAGAGCCCCCCAGAAGGAGCAATGTGAGGCATTGAGGGAATGACAACGGTAAAGAAGGGTCGGTGACGAGGAGCAGCTTCTTGGGGTGTGGTTTGCACAGGGGTAAAGCCAGTAGGAAGAAGCCGGCTATCAGGAAAGGCCAACTATAGCAAGTCAGGGACATGGGTTGTGTCACGACCCGAACCCATGGGCGAACCCATGACCTAGATCTGTGACCGGCCGTAGGCCCATTCAAACCTCAACCCAAGGCTCTGCCAGGCCTTACTACAACCTGTATTCAAAATTCATTCTAACTTGCTAAATTCTATAATAATAATAAGTTGGCTATCAAGAGTCTCACTTAGAAATTTCCACAACTATCATAAATAACTTTAACTGCACAATTAACTCTATGGAGATCAATGCTCCAACCAATTCTCTAAAACATAAAATTATACTACACTGTCATCTAAAGATTAACGATTGCTCTAAGAGGGCTTATGTCCCTAATAGTTTTGTGGACGATAGGGTGAACCACTAGCAACAGTATCGTGCATTAACGTACAAGCGTTGTTGGCCAGGGACCGAAATCCAATATTCCCCCTGTGGATATGGGGCACAGCAACCAAGTCAAGTTTCATATCTCATTCAACATGTACCCAGTGTAAATCTATTATGCACATAACATTTCATGGCATTCTTTTAAGCTAAATTTCTGGTCAAATGATTTAGCAATAAAACACGTAATGAACAAGACTTTAAACTTTAATTTGATCAAATCATATATACGTTTATATGCTTTGTAATTAGAGTATACAGATACTTACTTGAATAGCTAAGCGGTTTTGATTCTTGTTCCCAAGCTTGCCCTAACTCTTGTCTATCGAAATTTAAATAATAAACCATACTTATATTATTTATTACCTCTCAATCATACCTAGCTACTAAATTTTCCCTAAGTGCATGGAATTACCAAAATGCTCCCAGACTTGTGTCAAATTACCCAAAATAACCCTAATGCTTAACATACCACTACACCCCCAAAAATAACTCAAACCGCTCTTTTAAACGGCTAGGTGGGTTTTTCAAACAAAAAAAGGACCTTTCTGGAAATTTTCTGTTCGGAACCCTAATCCGCTCCTTAAATTGAACGTTATGGATCCTATTTCAAAAGTATATAAAATGGTGCCAAATACTGCAATATTTTAGACGCTCAAGCGTCTCAATAAGATCAGATCACTATAAAATTTTCAGCTGAAAATAATTTTGTTTACTATGTCAATTAATTCAAAAATCTATTTTCAAAAGAAAATTGTTTGAAGCCCTTTACATGCCCAGAAAAATCTCAAAAAATTCCAAATTGAAGGTTTCAAAAAAAAAATGGGAGTCATAGTTTTGTATTTTACCTAAATATGCTCAAAATGGCATAAAAAGTTTTGGCAATTGATTAATAAGTAATTCTAGAAACAACAATTTTCAGCAAATCCTAGCTTTGCATATTGATTATTTTGAGGTAGAAACATGATGAATCTTAGAAAACTCAAAACTACAAAGTTAAAGTAAACTTTATTTTAAAAATATAAATTTCACAAAAATCCAATGAGTAATGACTTCTCTATAGCAAATCGAGTTGACTGATAAAAAAAGCACATCTCTTTGCGGACCAATTTTGTTCAATGATTATTTTGGAGTAGAAACACTACAAATCTCAAAAAACTCAAAACTACAAAGTTGAAGAAAACTTTCTCAGGTTTCTAGAAATGTAAATTTCAAGAAAAAATCATGAGTAATTAATTTTCTATAACAAATCAAAGTGGGTGCCAGAAATCAAAAATTCTTGACTTCTACAGTGAAATGAATTCAAGGTAATTTTTATATCAAAACATAAGATTCTTAAAAAAAACTTAAAACTAAAAAGTTGAAGGGGACAAAAGAAAGTATAAAAGCACATCAATGGGATTAGTAATGAAAGAGATATCGACAAAAACCTAACTCACTCTTATGCTGATCTGCAGTAGCCTTCTTTTCAAACACACCCACGCTGACCTTCTAAAACACACACAATACACACACAAACCCTAGCACTTACACATAATGATCCCTCTAAAACACACCCAAAATTACAATTTAAAACACCAAACAAATAGCTAAAATTAGAGAGAAGAGACTAGGGATTTACCTTGAAAATTCTTGCCCTAGGTGCTTCATTCTCTCTCCCTTTCTCTCTCTAGTTTCATGTAAAAGAGGCTGACCAATTTTTTCTGTGACACTAGGAATTAAACTAGTCTTTTTATGTTAACTCTAAAAAAAAGAATTTGCATAAAAACCCACTGAATTTTAATTATTTCTCTTTTCCATGTTTATCCATAAATTTTAATATCATTAGAAGACCCTAAACTAATCGGATTAATAGTCGACATTATGCATTCTGATAACTAAAAAGAAAACACAGATTTGGGATGTTACACGTTGTGTTTAGGTGTCAGTTGGTTATGTTAGGGTTAGGTTCCATCTCAACTGAGTCATGAGTCTCCCATGTATTCCGAGCAAGGTTAAGGCGTGGCGCTACGGGCTGAGGTGTCGCGAGTCCTCCAACGGGCACAGGATGGGGAGCTCTGAGGCCTCGAGAAGTCGGCGACTGTGAAGTCAAGACATGGATTGATTTTTGCATTTCTAATATGGGGCCATGAGAAATGAATGGGAGTCTTGGAGTTCGATTTTGGTAGGAATTAGGTGCTGGATTGTGGCGTTGACGATCGCAGTCATATTGAGTGCATCCATCATGGGGAAAGCTTGGAGTTGGTTGTGGCTGGTCTCCTCTTGATCCTCGAGGTGATGCTCTTCTTGGATGGCTGGGTTGAGGCTATTGCTGGTAGTCCTCGTAGTCCTGCATTAGTGAGGCATGGTTGCTTAGGTGTGTTAGGCAAAGGACAAACTGCACTGCGATGCTCACCTCTCTAGCAGAGTTGCCAAAATGATGCCAAGGAAGTACGTTCACAGTTGGCGTGGAGGTGCCACAAGAAATGCAGTCCGAGCCAAATGCCAAGTATGCTAATGTGGGACATAACAAGGATGGAGCAAGGGCAGAGACCAAGGGCTTTCCAGATAAAGCCTGAGGATGGTAGTGTTGTGGGGGTGATGGCGTGGGGTAACTACATGACAATCGTCACAGTCCAATGCTTAGGTCCAGAGTCGAGGTCCTGTATCTTTCTCTCTCTAGAACTCTAGAGTGAGTTCTGTGAATGAGTTCTATGAATCTAAAGTCCTCAAATGAATTCTCAAGATCCCTATTTATAGAGGTTGAGATGATGATGATGTCATCAACTGATACACGGTGTCCCCCGAGAGTGACACGTCACCGAGGGATCAACAGCTACCGGCGCTTTACGGACTGTCAGATTGCATATTCAATCAGCTTTCTCCGCATAGCATCGCTTAGTCTATCTGTAAATACTGGCCCACACAGTGCCAGTGTGGCCAGAAAGCCCCTTGATCTAGCCACCAGTCTAAGGCCCTTGTAAAGTCCCACAGGGCGTCGAGAGACGCATAGGACCTGGCGGTGGTACGGAAGACCCCGAGCCTAACTCTAAGCAGCAGATTAGGCACTATGCCCTCCAGGAGATCTGCTCCCATCTCAGAGTGACCCAAAGGTCATAGTCCTTAGGGGTGCCGATGAAAGCCCCGGTTAATCGCACTGACACCCGAAAGGAGATAGTCTCTCGGGCGAATCGCCTATCCTGAGGGTGAGTCCTTGTGTCAGAGCACTCGGAGCGTAGTCAAAATAGTTCCTTGGAGGAGTTGCCTACCTGACAGGCTGAGGTAGCATCCCGGAAGACCCGTCTACCTGACAAAATAGGAGTTGAAGCTCCCTGATAGAGATAGTGTCTTAGAGAGCGAGCCTATCCTGCGGGTAAGTCCTTATGCTGGAGCACTCGGAGTGCACCAAGGTAGTGTCCCAAAAAAGTTGCCTACCTGGTCAGCCGAGGTAGCAGGTAGCAACCTGGAGGAGCCTTCTACCTGGCAGAAGGGGAATCTTCATGCCAGAGCACGGACATAGTGTCCCGAAGGAGTCACCTAGTTCCGCAGGGGAGTCCTTGTGCCAGATCACTTGGAGTACGCCAAGGTAGTGTCCAGGAGGGGTCACCTACTCGATAGGCCGAGATAGCATCCTGGAAGAGCCGTCTACCTGGCGAAAGGGGAGTCTTCATGCCGTGCACTTAGAGCTCCCTGGCAGAGATAGTGTCCCGAAAGAGTTGCCTATCCCCGTGGGATGCTACACATTCTGAGGAGTGGGTTGAAGCATGTGTCCATGACCAAAGCAAGGTACAGATGGTATGGTGAAAGTATGGACCAATACAGGGGTGTGGTAGTGTGACAAAGAGTTAGTGGGAGTGATTATAAGCAGCATGGCATAGGGCGTGACGGAGTAAGTGCAGTGCCGGCAGTTGTAACACCCCAGATTTTTTTTTAATCAGGATACTTGTGTAAGTACGAATTAAATGTATTGTGAGTTTGAATTAAATAGTGGGCCTAAAAATCAATTTAAATTTTTCTTACTAGAAAGTGAGTTATACTTTTGGGATTAGATGACCCAATTTAAATTTGGGCTTTAGTATGACCCATTTATAAAGTTAGAGAATTTTGGGACATAATGGGTATTTTGCAATTCTTATTGTGTTAGGAATATAATTACATTCCTTTTAGGCTCATGACTTATGTGCAATATAATTCTTAGGAGCACACAAACTTCAGAAGAGCCTCCAAAGAATCTCTAGGAAGAATACTCTTCAGATTTTGGTCATTACATTGAGGTACGATCTTATTTTGATATTGGGATTGAGGTTTGTGGTAAAAACCTACATAAGTTGATGTGATTGATAGAGTCTAATAGAAATTTATTATATTAAGATTTTTGATATAATTTGTTTGAGAAGATCAAGACTTGGAGTTGATTTACGCAATTGAGGTAAGGGTTTTCTCGCGCATTTACCCCATTTGAATTCTGATTATCGATCCGTTCATCAATTGATTTGTTGTTTAAAGAGATATATTGATTCTTTAGAACCCTAATTACATTCTTGATCGTTACGCTAAATAGTTCTTTGTACTTCCGATTATTGACTTTGATTCGTGATCTTTTTGTTGTAAATCCTTACGGAAAATTCAAAAGTCTGTAACTTTGTCGTTATTTGGCCAATTTTAGCGTTCTTACAGTTTTTGAAAACCCCAAATAGTTTACTACAACTTTGTAGTTTTGGGTTTTCCAAAATTCGAAGTGATCAATATTCAAAAACACACTTGAACATTGTTATGCTAATATTTCTACCAATTCAGGTCAGCCAATTTCGATTTGTTGTATCTTATTGTTTCTCATTGGTTTTTAATGATCTTGAACATTATGAAATCGTTGAGGAGTCTTCTTCAACTTTGTAGTTTAAGGTTTTATCAGAATCCATTTGGTTCTTGGTCAAAATTGAGTTTGAAAGTTATTTATCATTGCAGACTTTTCTGTTTTTGACACTGTAAATCAGCCCACTTCGATTTGTTCTATCTCCTTTGTTTCTCATTGGTTTTTCATGATTCTAGACAATCTGGAAACCTTAAAGAGTCCTCTTAAACTTCTTAGTTTTTTTTTTCATAATCTATCTATTTTCTGATCAAACTTCAGTTTGAAAATTATTCATTGGTGTAAAAGTTGCTGTTTGACACTGCAAATCAGCTTGCTTTGACATGTTCCATCTTATTCGTTTCTTATCTGTTTTTTTATGAACTTAGACATTACAAAATCAGTAATGAGTCCTCTTCAACTTTTAGTCTTTGTGTTTTCTTAGAATTGTTGATTTCATTGATGAATTTAGCCTTAAATAAAACTATTCTGCGTAGAACCGCGTGAACGAAAATGACTTTGTCTGCTTCAAACACTTGGTGTTTATTAAGTTAATTTGGTATATGTTTTTATAATATGGCGAGCCATGTCACTGTGTATGTGACTTATCTATTTCTGACTTACTCACGTGGATTGGAACGTGGGCTAGCTCAGGGGGATGAGCTAGGGATCGCGATCTTAATTTCTGAACCTTGTCTCACGTGTCAGTGATGGCACGCGTGACACATTTCTGAATGGCGCCAGTGGTCTTCGTCTTGTTACTCATTGAACATTTGGATTTTGACATCTAATCTATTTGAAGAAGTTTCGAACCTATCTGAAGTATTATTGAATTCACTAGAGTCTTTTTGAAATATAAGTTATCTTTATCAGAACAGGTGAAAACGTTTTGAACTTAGATTTGTATTGTTTTAAACACATCGAAACCTTTTGACCCTTCATAAATTTAGTTATATATGATAATTCCTTACTTTGAGGTTGTATTGTCTGCCGATACGAGCTATTTGATCTTGTTGCTAATCTGATTTCTGAATTAAAAGTTAGTGCATTGGTTTTTGTAATCGCCAGGCACCTTGGTATCGTACTTTATCACCTCCAAGTACTACTATCGATATAGCGTGCTTTGTACTCTGTGGGTGGGTGTGTGCGATTATCTTTACTGGGCTTTATACTCACCCCCTTACTTTCAGGTTATCAGGCAGCGTTTGGAGCTGTACAAAGGATTCTAAAGCATTGCTAAGTAAGAAGCTTTTTAGGGAAGGATTTTTCTTTTATATTTATTGTACAATTAGATTTTGGCTTTAGATTTTATTTTGGAGCTCCGTTAGGAGTACTTGAGATCAATGTAATAGTTTTAAGTCAGAGTGACATTTATTGATGTTTCTTGGAGACTTATTCTTAGATGCTCTGATTACTCAATTTGGGAGACTTTTGGATATTTTGAGATTTTCTGCTTTGTTTATTTGAAATTAACGCTTAAAAAAAATCGGGGAGCTACAGCAGCCATGTGTCGTGACTATATCAGCGGCACGGCACGTGGGCGTGGTAAAGTGTGTGAAGTGCCAAGGGCACGTGACACGGAAATGTGCACGGGTGTGGCAACAGGTGTCGCGAAGTCGGTGCTCGAGCACGGGCGAGGGGCGTCGTTGAGTCTACTCATGGGAGGGAGCAATGGGTGTCGTGGAGTCGGTGCGCGTGAGTGCGCGACGGGGATCTCAGAGCCGACGTGTGGGCAGTGCTCGGCCGAAGGAAAAAGAAGTGAGTGAGTAGCGGTGGGAGGCCAAGGCCAACCCTTGAAGGCAAGCCAAGGCTAACTCTAGGGGAAAGGCCGAGGCCTACCCTTAAGGGGAAGTCAAGGCCGACCCCCAAGGGAAGGCCAAGCCCAACCCCCTTGGGCAAATGCCAAGGTGCACCATGGGCAATGGTTTGGCATCCTCGAGTCGTGCAAGATAAATTTTAGCACCAAATACGGGCGCATTTGATTGGTTGAGAGTGTTGAAAAATTGACCGATGACTCTATAAACGTGTCGCACAAAACGGGACCCACAGTGGGTCCATGGGTGTGGCCAAGGTAGTTTAGGAACACAGTCTGCGGGTGATCCTTACCTGTAGAAAGGGATTTCGGGCCCTACTCTTCCTGGACAGTACCTTGCCACTCTCCAAGTGCTCCAGCACAAGGACTCACCCCCGGGATTGGCGACTCCTCCAGGACACTATCTCTGCCAGAAAACTTTAAGTGCTCCGGCATGAAGATTCCCCTTCCACCAGGTAGACGGCTCTTCTGGGATGCTACCTCAGCTCGTCAAGTAGGCGACTCCTCCGGGACACTACCTTGGCGCGGTCCTAGTGCTCCGGCACAAGAACTTACCCTCTAGATAGGCTCGCTCTCTAAGACATTATTTTTGCTAGGGAGCTTCAACTCCTGTCTACCAGGTAGACTCCTCCATTGCTGCCTCGACCCGTCAGGTAGGTGACTCCTCCGGGACACTACTTTATCGCACTCCGAGTGTTCTGACCCAAGGACTAACCTGCAGGATAGGCGATTCCTCCGAGACACTATCTACCCTGGGGTGTCAGCGTGATTAGCTGGGGCTTTCATCGACACCCCTAGGGACTATGAACTCTAGGTCCTCTAAGACCAGAACAGGTCCTAAGAGGGCATAGTGCCTAGTCCGCCTGGCAGTTAGGCGTCGGGTCTTCCTCACTATTGCCAGGTTCTCAGCATCTCTTGACGCTTTGTGGACTCTACAAGGGCCTTGGACTAAGGGCAAGATTAAGGGGGCTTTCTGGCCACACCGGCGCTGTGTGGGCTAGTCTTTCCAGATAGACAAAGCGATGCTGTGTAGGGCAGGCCAGGTGAATTTGCAATCCAACAGTCTGTGAAGCACGGGCACCTGTGGACCCGTCGGTGATGTGTCACTCCTGGGGAGCACAACGTGTCAGTTAATGAAATCATTATCTCAACCTCTATAAATAAGGGTCTTGAGAATCCATTTGAGGATTTTAGACTCATAGAACTCATTCTCACTTTCACTTTCTCACTCTGGAGTTCTAGAGAGAAATATATAGGACCTTGACTCTAGACCTAAGAATCAGACCATGACTATCGTTGTGTATTCACCCCACGCCATCACCCTTGCAGCACTGCCATCCTCAGACTCTGTCTGGGAAGTCCTTAATCTCTACCCTTGCTCTATCCTTGTTGTGTCCATATCAACATACTTGGCATCTAGCTTGGACTGTATTCCTTGTAGCACATCCACGTCGACTGCGAACCCACTTCCTTGGCATCAGACTACTTGGGATTGGGTTTAAAGCTAAGTGTGAGAATTAGTATTTAGTTATCGTATGGGTCATTAGAACCCCTGCGTGGATGAACTTAACTAATTTAGCGTTTAGGTTTAAATTTTGTTTTCCAAGTATGATTGTACATTGAGAGTATTACATTACTCAATGGTTTAGCTCCTCTGAAAATGGCTGATCATTTGCTTCTAAGGATAATATTGTCTTTGTGCAAATGATCGAGTGAGTGGTTAACACTACGGATTTTGGAGGTGCTAGGGTTAGTATCAGAGTACAACGGTCCCGTGATATTTTGAGCTTAGGTAAAGATCATGTTGGTTAGGTTATTGAATCTTAATTTATAATCAATTTCGTAAAATGGTGGAATATTTGAAGTCGATCTGTTGAGATGGCATTAGGACAACCATAACTAGATTGTCTTGAGGGTAGTCTAGAATCACAATCGTGGTCATCAAGTAGCTGAAAATCTAAAGAAAATTATTATTGATGATTTTTTTCTTCTGTTTCTCATTCGAGGACTTAAACTTTCATCGAGGTGAAGCTGGACAGGATGGTGAGGAGAATATATTTTTAGAGGGCAAAAACCTAACCAAGGTTGTAGAGCAACAGGTAGCATAATAGTAGATAGAAATCATGTAAGCCGATAGTCTACACGTTCTAGAAAGTGATGATGTCTCTTGAAATTAAAGACATGAGAAATTGGAGGGAAGTATCTCTTCTCTGACTGGTTATAAATGATCATGGAACCTTAAGCGTTAGTAAGTTAAATTTTTGTTTGAAGTTAAAAGCAAAGTTGGGATGAGAAGTAAATTTCAAACATCATGGTTGTGAGGTTCTGTGGCCATTAGAATGTAAGTGATAATTAATATGTTCGAGCTTAGCGTTACAATTTGAACAAGAATGGTGACGTTGGGAATTAGTGGGACATGAATTTCAGTGCGAAGTTTAGACAGTCCTCTGCTATTATGTTGTTGTTATCAGAATTACGCACGAATTCATGACGTTGTAAATATTATGAAATTTGAGACCAAATTTCTTTTAACTGGGGGAGGATGTAACATCCTGACATCAAAATTGGGCTTATAGTTGTGATGCCAAGGAAGTGGGTTCGTAGCTTACGTGGAGGTGCCACAAATGATAGAGTCAAATTTGGCTGTCAAATGTATAAAAGCGAGACCCAGTGAGGGTGGAGTAATGTCAAGCGCCCCTGGCATGATGCCCTATTCCACGACACCCATCATCATGCCCATGCGCCGCTTCCATGTCATGTGCCCCTGGCACAATGCCCTATTCCATGACGCCTGTCGCCGCGCCTGTGCGACATTTCGATGTCACATGCCCCCGGGCACTACACACATGCACCCCCACCGTAGACGTGGAACATGCTTTGACCCGCCTTTAGGAGCGTGCAACATTTTGAGGGGTATCACTCGTAGTGCTTTGGCATGAGGACCGTTTGCAATGGAATAGGCTCGCTCTCAAAGAAGCTATATTTGCCTGTGGTAGCTTGCATGACACTAGGCACGCCTGAACTGTGACCACATCATACTCACGTTACCGGTGATTGTCGACACCTCCAGGATGATGACCCCTGGGTCACTCCCAGACGGGACCAGGTCTTCAAAGGGCAACATGCCCAGTCCGCCTGACAGTTGGGCAAAAGGACCCCCCTCCCCCCATCCCCACTGTCAGGTTGACTCGGTAAGGGCTTTGGACCGGTGGCCAGGGCAAGGGCATATTCTCATCATGCCGATGCTGTGTGGTCGATATTTTCATAAAAACAGAGCAAAGCTGTATGGGGCTGACAACACAAGTATGGGAACCGACAGTCCGAATGAGCACCGACATTTTTAACCCCTGGTGACGTGTCACTCCCAGGGGACAACATGTGCAAATTGATGACACAAGCATACTATTGTCTATAAATAATGGACTTTGGACTTCATTTTGGAGAGAAAAATTTTATTTACTAAGATCACCTTCTCACTCTAGAATTCAGAGCTATAGAATCCTAGAGAGAGAAACATAATTGAACGCAATATATTTAGAAATTGGACCTTGACTTGGACCTTAGCTTGGACTATCAACTGTTAGCCCCTATTCGTCTCAGCCATCGTCCTCACAGTACTACCACTCCTTAGGCTCTGTTTGGAAAACCTTGCTCTCTAACATGAAAGCAGTGCACGGGCGCAACGACGTCTATCACAGAAGTGGGCATCATGTCGGGGGCGCGTGAAGCATGAATGGCACATGGGCGTAGTGACGTTTGTTGTGGAGGCGGCGCCGGGCATAGCGATGGGTGTCGCGGAGTCGACGCTTAGGCATCACAATGGGCGTCGCAGAGTCGGTGCGCGGGCAGGGATGGGTGTCGCAGAGTCGACATCGGGTGCAGTGACGGGTGTCGCTGGTATGGCACTCACATAGTGCCTAACAGAAGAGAGGGATGGTTGTTCAAAGGGGAAGGGCAAGGCCAACCTTTGGCGGAAGGCCGAGGCTGACCACCTTTAGCAAGGGCCAAGGCACGCCGACGTCACTTGCTCAGCAAAAAATGGAGCCCGTTTTCGTCGACCAGGAAAAAATAAATCTCTTAGCAAGGAAGAAAAGAATAAAAAAGAAAAATAAGAAAAAGTGCACGTGACTTGAGCTTGCGTCACTTTGACCAGTTGTGAGTGTTGAAAGTTGATCATTGACTATGTTGACGTGTCATAAAAATGGACCCCACTGTGAGTCCATGGGTGCAACCAAGATAGGTTGAGAACAAGTTGATTATGGTGAATATACTTACACTCTTAGGAACCATTATTCATTCGAAGAGACTTCACGATTTAGTAATTTAGTTGTATAAATGGAGAAATGTGGAGATATCAGTGTAGAGGAGCTTGCGACTTAAGAGTATTGATATTTTAGACTATGTTAATAGGTGAATTAAAGTGTGTTAACGACATTGGGGTAGCCTTATACTTTGAGGTCTTTAGCTCATATACTTTTTAAGTGACTTGAAATTGTATGTATTTTTATGCCAACCGTTTAAATGGATCTAGGTGTAAGTCGGTGGATATTGAGATCAGACATAATTAATATTGGATCCTTAGCGACAGTTGGTGTGAGCAGTATTACCTAGGAACGAGAGGAGACCATAAGAAATGCTTATCCTCATTTATTCAATACTAAAGGTGCATGAATTTTGGAGATGAAATTTTTATAAGTTGAGGAGAATTTAATACCCCAAACTTGAGGTTGGTTTGATGATAAACCCTAGCTAATTATTCGTTGGATCTTTAGCGATGATTTGGCGAGCACTATAGTTTATGATCTCTAGTGGCATTTTTTAAAGAACCAGAAGTTGTAAATTAATGATAGCTGTTATAAGTTATATTAATTGGGGTCTTTAGTCATGATTAACGTGAACGATATTTTTAGAAACCTTTAGTCAGCCCGAATGGCATCACTAAGAATTCAAAGTAACCGTAACAAGCCTAGGTGCCGCACCATTACCCTAATAGAATTGTGCCAGATCAATGTGTATACATGATTATAATCAATGTGTTATGGGTTATCATTTATATAGATGATATAAATGATAACCCGTATTATGCCTATAACTGCTATATTTCATTTCATCTCTATATAAATGATTTGGGGCTTTATCATTCATCATGGAAACCACATTCTAAGCCTCCATTCATTAGAGAATCATCAAGGCTCGTAGATTAAACTTTTCTCTCTTCATCTTCATGATTTTACATCATTAAAGAGAACATCTTTGTGGGCATTTCTTTGATTGAGAGTGAGCATACTTCAAGTCATCAATTCTCTTATCTCTCTATTGTACTAGAGCTTCATTTTTACTCATTTCCTTTCAAGAGGGTTTCTTTGTAAACAATTGATCTTAGTAAAAGGATTGTGATCAAGGCTTGGGTTTGTCAAGTCTTGAAGGAGCTTTTTGGATTCAAGGCTTGTGCTTGGTGTGGGGATATCACCAAGTGTTGTAAGGGTTTTGATCTTGACCCAGTAGAAGATCGTTGCTAGTGGATTCTAGTGCTTTTGCAAGGGACTTCTTTGAAGAGGTGGATGTAGGCTTGAGGGTAGTTCAAGCCGAACCATTTAAATCTCCTTGTCAAGTATCTCTAACTCAATCTCTTTACTTATTGCTCTATAATTGCTTGAGATTGTGTTGTTAGCATCTTCATTGAAATATTGCTTGGCTTGATTAAGTTTCATAATTGTGTTTTGTTTAAGTTCTCCATTAATTTTAGAAAACCTTATTCACCCCCCCCCCATCTAGGGTTGTTTTATTGGTTTCAAATGGGACCATACGTTGACGCACAATACTGTTGCATCGTGGTTCGCCCTTGCGTCCACATGTTGGTTATCCCGGGTGGAGGAGAGATTTTAGGTCCTAATCAGTGAAACCATACGCTGACCGCAGTATGCATGTTATGATTAACTGTGACAATTCTTGATGAAGCTTTTGATTGATTTCATTCTAATTTGAGAATCTTTTGCTGCAAGTACACACACACACACACACACACACACACACACACACATATATATATATATATATATATATATATATATATATATGCGGATATGTTGAGAAATTTTATTTTGATAACATTGAAATCCTTATTATGAAAAGGAAAACCATGGCATATTTGAAACCCTTAAATTTTATTTTAAGGATATGGCATGTGTATTTACTGGGCTCCCAGCTCACCCCCTTTTTATAAATGTTTTCAAGTGAACACCAAGATGAACCTCAATTCTATGAGGGTAAACGGTTTCTAAATTAATGACACTGCGATTTTTATCACATCCATTGCCCTAATTTTTAGTTGATGGTATCCATAATGCAAATCCATCTTCAAATAAAACCTTGCTGCTTAAATTTGATCAAATAAATCATCGATGTGTGGCAATGGATACTTGTTATGGATGATGATCTTATTCAACTCCTGGTAGTCGATGCAAAGTCTCGAAATACCATCCTTTTTCTTGACGAACAAGACAAGGGCACCCAAAGGTGACAAGCTCAGGCGTATAAACCCCATATCAACTAGCTCTTGAAGCAGTTTCTTTAACTCTCTCATCTCTACAGGTACTGTTTGATACAAAGCTATGGGGAAATAGGTGTCGCACCAGAAACTAAATCATTCGTGAATTTAACCTCATGATCGATGGGTTTTTCTAGCAATTCTCAAGGTAACACCTCAGGAAAGTTA
Organism: Escallonia herrerae; assembly: GCA_033070095.1. NCBI lineage: Eukaryota > Viridiplantae > Streptophyta > Magnoliopsida > Escalloniales > Escalloniaceae > Escallonia > Escallonia herrerae. The sequence goes on from JAVXUP010002665.1 coordinate 29,449, forward strand.
CATACTACTGATATATCCAAAGTTTGAGACTTCCATAATTAGAATGAAAGACATGAGAATGTAACCTTCACTGCCGTTACAAAGCAAATGACAAGCCGCAATAGTTAAGATAATAGACACCCACTTGGCTTTGAACCCCGAAACAAAAACCAAAAAAAAATAGAGAGGCATAAATGGACTTGTTTCTCAAAGTAATCGATTAAGGCATGATATGATGCTAACCAATCCAAAATAATGTCAGAATCACGAATATGTAAAGGAACTAGGTTCCCCATGAAGACCTCTATCACAAATACGGATCTTATAGTCCCTCATTACTGACTTGCCTACCAAAAAATCCCTAACGGAGTACCCACGGACTACTCATACCGAAGAGAATGGGGTTTAAACCTAAGACGATGTGAAAAGGAAAAAGCACAAAAGAGTGTGTGATACTAGAGTTATACTATACATGTGTATCGATTGAGTTAATCTAAATTGTACGTGCCACCATATCCTTCGCACTTGGCACATCCTTCACCGTCATGTTGAACACCCTGCTAGTACCATTAGGGTTCTACCCTCCAACTGACTGACTGGTACCTACTAGTTTTAAGCTTGAAGCTATACTCCCTGAAACTGATCCTTACGGTTCAAAATGCTCTGAAGTTCGAACAGTATAATCTCTTACATGGTAATCCTTCTGGCCACACCTGAAGCATGTTCTTGTATCTCAATGGCTACTTTAACCGCCTAACACTCTTTGCACCTCTAAGACATAGGGTCTGAACTTGTAGACGGGCGCCTCTAAATAAAATTCTAACTATAACCCTACTAAAACTACTCTTAGCCTGACCCTTACTCTGACCTTGGCCGTTTTGACCAAAACAAATCGAGGAAGAAGTGTTCAGCACTTCCCATCACTAGCTCTAGGCGATCTTGCTTCCTTACCTTGGCACATTTCCTCTCTTTATAATTTCTTCCCTCGCCTCAATGGTCTTTGCCATATCCATGCACTGAACATAATTGTCAATCAGGACTTGAACAATCCGTTGCCTAATATTAAGCTTAAAACCCCAGGTAAATATCTACATTATATCCTTCTTACTTGGCACTAACTGCTTATCAAAACGAGATAGGCGTGTAAATTTAGCCTTATACTCAGGGACACTCTCATTCTCCCTTTGTTTCAATTTAAGAAAGTCACAATACATTTATTCTTTCGCACTCTTAAGAAATTAGTGGTCAAAAAATAAATCCTTAAATTGATCCCTTGTTATCGCATTTTGTTGTTCCACTGTCTTACTATCCTCAATCGATTTCCACCAGTGGTATGTTTCCTCATCAAGCTCATACACCGCGTGTTCTATCTTTCCTTTATCAATACAACTCATAGGCCCTAGTATCTTCTCAAGTTGAGAAATCTACTTCTCTGCCATCGTTGGGTGATTTGTACCCCCAAAAGATTCAGCGTTCTTCTTTATGAAACTGCTCCAATACGATACGTGTCTAATCTTGCCCGTGATTAATGCCATAGTTTATACTGATTCTGGTCATTTAAGTTGAGCTTATTGGTTTGCCAGTAACTGATTCAATTGGGCTTGCTGATTTACTAGAATAGTCAAAGGATCTGGCAACTTCTAGTTCCCTGTGACTTTGGGAGCTCTACGTCATGACCGTCAGCGCACCTATTGTTACGAGCATTTGCCTTATTATAAGAAAAAGATAGAATCAAATGCTAAGTACTCTTAAATCTTCTCATCCTTCCCATCTCACAAGTTATTCGATCCCAAGCATGAGTCTATAGGAGTTTAAACTTATAGCTCTGGTACCAATTGTAACAACTCAAAATTTTCGGAACGTTAATTGTGAATAATCTAAAGAATGGGCGCAAATTATCTGAAGGTCTCCCAAGTGGGTATTCAGAACATCCAACAATAAGTAACTGGCCCAGAGTACTTCATCACGGAGTTTCAAAATAAAATTTAAAGCAAAAAGCTCTAATTACAGTTCTAAGATAAACAAAATTGGATCTGAAATTAACTGCTAGCTCTTGATCACAAACATAGCCCCGTAATCTGTACCCCTCTAATGATCACCTGAATGAGTGCAATAATGGAGTGAGCCAAATGCCCAATAAGGACGCTCAATGGATCAACCAAAACGATACAAAATACATGAGAAAACAAAATTACGGATGTACGAAAATTTAACGAACAGATACGGGACAAAATTTCAAAATACAATATATTATTGTACATAAAAAGACTCCAGAGGAGACATTCAGAAACATGATCACACCACCATTAGTGACACATAAGACTAGGTTTAGAAAATAAGATTTTGATATCTAATTCTTCCTACTGAGCTACCTCACGTTCCAATCCACATGAGTAAGTCTGAAACAGAAAGTCTCATATACGTGACATGGCTCACGAGAACAAATAAACAAAATTAACATACGTCTAATAAATAACAGACACCAACTGGTTGTCAACACATTGTGTATAAATGTGTGACCGATCTAGCACCTAAGGCCCGCACTAAAAAAAGGTCACTCATTTGTCAAACAGTGTCAGGAGGCTGAAGTAATCTATGACATATGACATTAGAGATTGTAAGACACTAGCACCGCGACTGAATTGACAATCTAAACACATGATAAACAAAATAAGAAGCTGACAATTTTGACAAACGATGATGAAAATATAGCTCACAAGGGGGAATTGCAGATGTCATATAAACCAAACGAAAATCAAAGGAGTGCAAAACGGTTGAAAGAAATCCAGAAATATTAGTGTTTTGTATATGGCATGGTCTTTAAAATTTTGAGGCAGACATAAAACTGTACCACTGCAAGAAGAAACAATTGAGCCAATAAAAATTTAATTATTGCTTATTATGATATGATGATGACTAGATGATATATTGAGAATAATAAGAAAACTAGGGAACAAATATGATACCCAATGAAGAAAAAAATTACCAAGTGTAAAGAAAATGTTGTATTCAAGGAATTCACGTGGATACCCATAAGCAATAACCATGTAAAATGTCAAATCATAACTTTACTTAAATAGAAAAAATAAACCGAAGGAATAGAAACAATAACGTGTGACTTGTACACGTAATTAAAGTGGCGGTTAAAAGCTATTGAAATTATAAATTTTTTTAAAATCAATTGGTTGTTAGAAGAGGTGCATAATAATGGTGAAAAGGTAAGTGATACAATTTTTGAGATGTTACTAAGACCTAGAATATAGTGCATAATTCTAAACCACGAATGTAATCAAAATGCAATAAATCAATCGAGTAAAAAGACCTTACAAAAATCGATGGACTCCAATTACAAACATAGGGTTAATTGGTTCGACGAGGATTCAGATTTCAAAAACATGAACCTTTACATCTAATTGTGCAATTAATTCCATAATCTTCTCAACCAAATTTATATCAAAAGCCGTGGAAAAAAACATACCCAAAAGTTTTCTAGGGTTCTAACGATCACAAAACATTAATAGAGTTCTTACAATCCTTAATTTCAAGGTCAAAATAAGCTCTAACCTCAAAGTAATGACTAAATTTAAAGAGATCTCTTCATAATGGTTGTTCTGAGGATCCTAAAAAGTCTGCAATGCTCCTAGGCCAAACCAATAGGTTGTACGTAAAGTATTAAAACCTAAAGAATATATAATCACAATCTCTAAAACTACTAGATTTTAAAATCACCATTACGCCCAAAGTTTTCCAACTTTTCAAATAGGTCGAGCTAAAGTCCAAATTTAAATTAGGTCATCAAAATTGAAAAATATAATCCACTTTTCAAAAAGAAAATTCTAAATTATTTCTGATGCAAAGGAAAGTGGGCTCGTAGTCGACGTGGAGGTATCACAAGGAATGCAGTCTGAATCAGATGCCAAGCATGTTGATGTGGTACACAACAAGGATGGAGTAAGAGCAGAGACCAAGGGCTTCCTAGACAGAGCCTGAGGGTGGCAGTGTTGCGAAGGACAATGGCGCTGAGTGAATACACGATGACAGTCACAGTCCGATACTTAGGTCCAGAGTCAAGGTCATGTATGTTTATCTCTCTAGAATTCTAGAGTGAGAAAGTGCGTTCTAAAAATGTTCAAGAGTCAGGTCCCCCAAATGAATTCTCAAGACCCCATTTATAGAGGTTGAGATCATGATGTCATCACAACGTGGTGCTCCTTGGAAGTAAGACGTCACCGAGGGGTCCACAGGTGTCGGTGCTCCACGGACTGTCAGATCACATGTTCACCTGGCTTGCCCCGCACAGCATCGCTCTATTTGTCTAGAAAGACTGTCTCCCACAGCTCTGGTGTCACTACAGGAAACTGTCCATTTAGTGACCGCCGGTCGCGGTCGCTAAATGGTGTATGGCGGTCGCTAATCCTGTTTAGCAACCGCAAACGGCGGTCGTTAAGGCAGTTGCTAGAGAATTTAGCGACCGCAATTTTATTGCGGTCGCTAAATTTAGCGACCGCGTTGACCAGTTTAGCGACCAACTCGGCGGTCGCTAAATCTTTCTGAGAATTAATATATTGACCAGATTAGCGACTGTTGTAGCGGTCGCTAATTTTTTGTTAGCAATTAATTTTTTGTGGACGCTAGTTTTTTTTTTTTTTGGTATAATCTTTTTATAGCAAATTTTGCTTTTTATTTGGTAAAATAAGTAATCTGTTATCATTACACTATCAATGAAACTAATATCATATAATTCCAAAACTCACAAGGCAAGGCTTTACACAATGTTTTCATTTGATTAGCAGTCATATCCAAAATTACAACTAACAACGTTAACTCTCCACAATAGACATAGTCGCGAACCAAAAATTAAGAAATGAACTAAACACCTAGATTAGGACCAACCAAGAAAGTAACTACTCTTGAGACTGCACGAACTTATAAACGTCCAAATTCTGCACGTTTGTATTGTGAGAAACATTATCTGGCAAGGAAGTTCCAATGTTGTCGTTTTCTTCACGGGTGGTTGAAAGCACGCTAGGTCTAATACCTTCTCACCACCTTGAGAATCTCCAACACTAGGCATAGGTCCCCACTGCATGAAACAAAAGAATTTAATCAACAAACTCAATGAATCAGCCAATAATACCAATATAAAAATCTGCAACCCCATACATCAGCCTATGTATTCAGTTCAAAGCAACGTAATTGCACATGGCTCCCACACTCTATTCACAGAAGAAACATATCATTTTCTCAACAAGACGCTCCACAGTTTATGTAACTATCAAGTTATATAAACTGTAAATGAACAATTTCAAGTAGAAGTAACACCATAGCTGGCAAAGTTAAGAAAAATGGTCTCATGATATTCCGAGAAAATCTGAAGCAAATCGCACTTGACTAAAATGAATTGCATGTATCTGTGTATGCAAGCTAACAGATATGCATATAACGAACTGCAGTAACTTAGGAATTGTAACTGAAGCATATCCAATCTACACATGAACAACCAAGACAGAACCATAGTTAAAAATCATCTACAAATTCCAATAATTACTTAAGCATCTAAAGCAGATGACGCTGCCACTACGCATTTCTCGGAAAGGCAACAAATTTTCATCTAGTTTAATACTTGAATCTATTCAACAGGTAAAAAACTCATCCAAGAAAATAGAAGATAATTACTAAGAGTTATCTCACCTGGTGTTTCTTTTTGGAAGGTCAAATGATGTAATATCTCCTTTGTAAAAGTTGCAGAGTAATAGTCAAGAGACCAAATATATCAGAATCACTTGTTACAAATCATATAATTTTTCAACAAAACCCAAACCTAATGCTAGGTAAACAAGGCATAATGAGAATTGTAGGAGTCTTATCCTACAAATGATGCCTAATTTCTAGTTGTATCTTGCAGTTGCTCCAATTTCAGTCTTTTAGTACTTAATTTTGGCTTTCTGTGGTAGGTATCTACATTTAGTTTCAATCAAGACCAAAAGGACTGAGCCTTTAGTTGATTTTGATATAATGTTTTCCAAACCCCTTTATACATAAATTCAAAGCTCCAAATAGAATACTACAGACATTGGCAGCATAATATCAACTAATTAACCAAAAGGCACTTGGCAGCCAAATAGATGTCAGAGAAACTGTATAAAGCCAGATATAAGGCATTAAAAAGGCGGGATATCCATGGTTTCGAATAGAGAGTAGCATGATAGAACTGTAATAAAGACCTAATCTTTTCTATTTGATTTATCTAAATTGAGCAATTTACATTATAGTGCTATACATAGAACCAAGAAGACATGTGTGAAAGGCACTTAAAGAAAGAAACTCTACTTCTGGGTTCTTGGCAGAGCAATATACAAGAACATTCTATATCACAAACATATGAGTAACTCACATCACCAGCCAAGTTTGTCACAATCGTCTTCCTTCCCCCCTGTATTAAAAGGTTTTGTTGTTATAAGATTATCGTACAAATATGAAGCACCTTCTAGCATATCCACAAACATGTTTTCATTTTTCTAGTTATTGAAGAAAATTTTAATCCATCATAGACAAGTGTACTTGTTCATTAAGAGGAGAGGTAGGATATCAGAGATACTCCAAGTACAGAGTACCTTCTCTCTGGCTCAACCATGCTCGCTTAAAGTACCCACATCTGGTTTTCTAGCAAATCAAAGTTAGCAGAGATAATATACTCTCCTGCTACCATTTGTCACTAAATGGTAGCAAATCACAATTACAAATCTAGGTTTCTCTCAGTATAAATAGAAAATTACAATTTGGCTCTTAGAAAGTTAAAACATGAGTAGAGGTACAAGAGATAAGAACAATTACAGATCCAAGAGAAGCAAATCCAAGAGACAGAGATTCAAGAGGCAGAAAAGGCAGAAGAATTACGTGAGTTGGGGAGATAAACGACACGACTGGGCGATGGCGTGGGCTTCGCTGCGATGTGGGTTATGTGGCCTGCTTCATGCTATCATGGTCCTTCGCAGTGGCGGCAAGGAAGGCGATGGAAGGGAGGCGATGGCGAAAGGCTACTTCCGGTAGTTAGGGTGGTGGGAAATAGAGGAGAGAGGGGGAGGCGGCAGATGTATGGGGGGGAAGTGAGAAAGAGGAATGAGAAGGAAATTATTTTAGAAAGGACGGGAGTCCAAATTAGGGCAGCAAAGGTAAAAAAAAAATTGCTCATTGAAATTAGCGACTGACACGAGGTCGCTAAGTAACGGTCGCTAAATCTCATGCCAAAAAAATTGTTGACCGCATCAGAATCTAGGTAGGATTAGCGACTACTAATGATAGCGGTCGCAAAAGCAGTCACCAAAGGCCTAATTTAGCGACCGCAACAGTGGCAGTCACTAAATTACGGTAGCTAAAGCCTCAATTTCTTATAGTGTGTGGCCAGAGAACCCCCTTGATCTAGCCACTAATCCAAGCCCTTGTAGAGTCTCACATGCCTGGGAGTGTGGGGAAGACCCGACGCTAACTGCCAGGCAGACTACGCGCGATGCGCTCCGGATCGGAGACCTGCTCTCATCTCGGAGTGACCCGGGATTCATAGTCCCTAGGGGTGCCGACGAAAGCCCCTAGTGTCAGAGCACGTATGCCTATCATGTGAAAACCCTGGCAGAGATATTGTCCCGGAGGAGTCGCCTATCTCGTGGCCCAAGGTAGCATCCCAAAGGAGCCGTCTACATGGCGAATGGGAAGTCTTCATGCCGGAGCACTTAGAGCTCCCTGACAAAGATATTCTTTTAAAGAGTGAGCCTATCCCTGCGGGTGAGTCCTAATGTCGGAGCACTCAGAGCGCGTTAAGGTAGCATTCTGGAGGAGCTGTCTATCCGATGGGCAGAGGTAGCATACCGGAGAAGCCGTCTACATGGCAGAATGGGAGTTGAAAGGCTCCCTGGCAGAGATAGTGTCCTGGAGGAGTCGCATATCCAATCGAGCAAGTCCTTTTGCAGAGCACTTGGAGCGCATCAAGGTAGCATCTCGGAGGAGCTGTCAGGCTGAGGTAACATCCTGGAGGAGCCGTCTACCTGGCGAAAGGGAGTTGAAAAGCTCCTCGATGGAGATAATGCCTGGAGGAGTCGTCTATCCCGTACGTGAGTCGTTATGCCGGAGCACTCGAAGCGCGTCAAGGTAGCATCCTAGAGGAGTGTGTGATGCCCCGAACCTAGGTTTATGAGGTTATTATTACTTAACGACTATTATGGTAAGTAAGACGAAATTAAACTATTAGTGAAGACCTTACGAGCAGGTATAAATTTGTTCTTTAGCGTTAATTATTGTGAGCAATATTATTTGTTGCATCTAGCAACATATTTTAATAATATGATAAGTTATAAATGATGAAGTTTGCACAATAGAAAAATTCATGGAAGTGAGTGGTTTGCAATTTATAATTGACGAAATTGTGCCGCTATAACATTATATGGTCTCGCATTAAATAATTATACATATTAAAGAGCAGAAAACGAAAAGGGAAACAACAATAAAATAAATAAATAAATAAATAAATAAAAATAATTGATAATGCATAAAGGGAATAAGAGAGAGGGTGTGAACAAAAAAAAGGAAAAGAGAAAAGAGAAGACGGGAGAGGAGAGGAGATGAGAGATGGCAGCCGGCCCTAGTCGGCGGCGCTACTCCCACCTCGAGACAGCCCCGCTGCTGGCCATGGGCCCCATCACCGACAATCAACTCCGGCGCTCCTTCACCGAGGGCCATCACTAACGCCTCCGCGACCACCATGTCATAACTATCCCGCCGTGTAATTACTACTACCGGTGATACCTTCGGCCGTTGGTGACTAACCCCAGCCGACGTCTCCACCAACGCGATGCCCAAGCACCGCCTGCTATGGCAGAGACACCACAAGCTAGTGGCGCAGTAGTGTCATCGTTTTTCCACCATGTATTGGTTTTTTGCCAGATCCACGACATAGCCATGCATATTTTTTTGATCGACCAGTGAAGGCGACGCCGGAGTAACCAAAAGGCGACCATTAGCCCGCTATTGTCGTGGCTAAGCTTTAGTCGTCGTTCGCTACCACGGATGCGAGGAGCTGCCATCGTGCTTACTGTCTCTGTTGGTCAAACGTAGTTTCATCGCCATGAACAACTGTGGCACCTTCTTCCCCATCGCTCTTTTGATGATCACAGTTGTAAAACATAAGTTGGGGCTAATTTATTATAAAATGGATTATGTGGTTGCTTGTGTTGTTGGTGATTGGGTGTAGTGGTGATCTTTTGGCGGTAGTGTTGGCATTGGTTGGAGGTTTTTGTGCACAGTTGTGGGTGTACGCGCGTCTGTGTTGTCACATGTGTGGGTATTATTATTGTCGGATGACTGTGTATAATAGGTTGTTTATAGTTGTGTTATTGGCAAAATGGTGATGGTCATGGCACTACTTACCATAGCCGGAGTAGTATCATGGCATTGTTTGCGGTGGCTGGGCTGGAGTAACTGTGGGGTGTATATGGCCGCGATCAATGGAATTTAGGACTGTGTTGATTGATGAGGCAATCTGGTGATTCAATTATTGATGGGTGTGGTTGTATGTTGGGTGATGACTGCGTTGTGTATGTCTTTATATATGGTAAGGGTGCAGGTGTTATGGGTGGATGGGTGTGAAGTGTGGTGGTGTATGTATGTGCAGTTGTGATATGGGGGGTGTACGGCTATGGGGATATTGTTGGGTGCTAGTGATTAAGTGGGTATGTGTATGGAGCACTTCACAATGTACAGAGTGTGTGTGCACAATATGTTGTGGAGATTGTAAGGTGGGAGAATGTGAGTGCGTCCATGTTTGTAAGTTATGTGAGTGTGTACGGTGTGCAGTGGTGCACGTGCAAAGGGCGTACTTATATACAGGGTGTGCCTGTATGTGTATGTATTTAGGGTATGGGTGTACATAAATAGTGATTGTGTGAGTTGTCGGCGGGTAATAAGCGGTGTTATGGTTTGACAAGGAAAAGAAGGCAGAAATGTGAATGAGGTCTAGAAAATGTTTAAGGTGATGAAGAGGAGAGGCATGATTTCTTTGAATACTTTGGGGGTCATCAAAACAAGTGAGTTTTGGGAATGTAAAGGCCGGACTTTGAATACAGCGTTCGAATAGTTGAGGAGAATTCTAAAAGGATTATTGTGTTGATCGACATTGCTTTTGAGTTACAGAACGGATGAGGATATGCAAAGGAAAGGAATGGTCGTACCAGTTCTTTTAGTTAAATGCAGCAGTGTGATCGTTGCTCCAGAGATTGTGAGGTGGGAAATGCGTAGCATCAGGTAAGTGACCCTTCGATTCAATTTATGTTTTCATATACAACATATATGTTTATCTACTGTTAAAAATGTAGTGTTTTTTAACATTGATCGTTAGTATATTTAGCTGCTCTGGCTTAATTTGTCAAAAAATTACTAGTGATTTATTTCTCATTAAAATCGGACCAGCATGTAACTAAAATTTTGCGTAGAAAATGCAATGAAACTCAGATTTGAAATGTTTTGTCATTTGACGTATTTGTGGATATTGAACATTTTAAAAGTTATTGAAAGGGGTGTGTGGATAGTTTGATGAGTGGTTGTGTTTAAGATGAACCAAAAGGTAGTTTTTGTTTATTTGATTGATGTGCCCCATATCCACGGGGGAAAGTTAGATTTCGGGCCCTGGTCAACGGGGCTTGTACGTTGATGCACAGTACTGTTGCTTGTGGTTCGCCCTTGCGTCCACAGAATTTTATCCAGGATGGAGGAGGGATTTCGGGCCCTAGTCAGTGGGGCCTGTACGCTGACCGCAGCATATCGTTTGAGCTAATGTTGGGATTGAACTGGTTGTTATGAAGTTTTGTGATAATCAGTATATACTTCAGTTTTTGGTTTCATGTACTTTGTTTTGTTTTACCAGATGATTATCAAATCTATGATTTTTAGATATCTTAATGATGCTACAGTATAAAGTGAGTTATTTTCAGACATGCTATGGTCCACCTAGTTGAATCATTGGTTACTTACTGAGCACGTGAAAGCTCATTCCTTACTTATCATTTCAGGTTTGAAAGTAAGGTGATGGTGACGAGCATAGGAAGGAACAGTTTGGCACTGAGCTCCGGAGACTGTATTGGTTGAGTCGCTAAAGATTTAGATTGTTGGGTTAGTTTAGTTGTTAACAAATCAGTGTTATGATGAGTGTTAGCATAAATGTTGTATTCAAGTATGAAAATGTAATTTAAGTTGTAGAAGTTTTAATTTCCGCTACGGCATATGTTGGTTTTAGCGAGTAAGGCCTGGTAGAGCTCTCGGTTGGAGTCCATTGGGTCTGCGGCCGGTCACGTGCCTAGCTCGTGGGCCTGCCTGTGGGTTCGGGTCATGACAAGCCATCTACCCAACGGGCATATGTAGCATCTTGAAGGAACTGTCTATCTGGCGGAAGAGGAGTTGAAAAGCTCCCTAATGGAGATAGTGTCCCGGACGAGTCGACTCTCCCCGCGGGATGATGCACACTTTGCAAAATGGGTCGAAGCATGTGTCCACAACCAAGGCAAGGTGGGCATGGTGTGGTGAAAGGATGGACCAATGCAAAGAGCGTGGTAGCGTGACAGAGAGCCAGGGGGCATGATTGTATCAGCGGCGCGGCGCATGGGCGCAGCAGAGTGTGTGAGGTGCCGAGGGCACGGTACTGTGACAAAAAACCATGGGGCACGACTGTATCAGCATGTAGCGCATGGGCGTGGTGGAGTGTGTATGTTGTCGGGGGCATGTAATGTGACAGAGAACCAGGGGCGTGGCTGTATCAGAGGCACGGCGCATGGGCGTGAAAGAATGTATGTGGTGTCAGGGGCACGGTAGTGTGATAAAGAGCCAGAGGGCGTGGCTGTATCAGCAACGCGGCACATGGGCACGGCAGAGTGTCTTGGAGACTGCGTGCAAGTAAGGGCGACGGGTGTCTCGAAGTCGAGGCAGGGGCGACGGAGGTTGCGGAGTCAGGGCACGGGCGACAGAGGTTGCGGAGTCGACTCGCGGGTGTGGGCGACGGGGCTATAGAGTCGGCACGCGGGTGTGGGCGACGGGTGTCCCGGAGGATGCATGGTCCCTGGAAGAGAAGTGAAGGTGCTATGGTGAAGGCCAAAGGCCAACCCTTGGGAGAAGGCCAAGGCCCACCCTTAGGGGGAGGCCGAGGCCGACCCCAAGGGGAGGGAGGCCGAGGCCGACCCCAAGGGGAGGGAGGCCGAGGCCGACCCCAAGGGGAGGGAGGCCGAGGCCGATGCAGACCCCAAGGGGGAGGCCGAGTTCTATGTCGACCCCAAAAGGGAGGCCGAGGCCAACCTCCTTGGGCAAGAGTCAAGGCACGCCGGTAAGCGACGTGCGACGGTCGAAGTGTGATGAGGCATTGTTGTAAGTAGCGCAAAAATAAATTTCTTAGTGACGAAGTAACGTAGAAAAGTAAAAAGTGCACGTGACTTGAGCATGCATGTTTTGACCGGTTGGAAGCGTCGAATATTGACTATTGCTTATGCCCACGTGTAGCAAAAAATGGGACCCCCAATGGGCGCTTAGGTGCAACCAAGATAGGTTGGGAACAGTTTCTTAGGCCATGCACTTAGAGGAAGAATTATAAAAACGCCTTAATGGCCGAAGTCAATTTTTTTCTTTTTGTTTTTATTTTTCAACTTTAATACGTTTAAACATTTTTGGGTCTAACACTACATCAGAGTGTGAGAAAGACAACAAAGTGCAAGTTACGGTCCTGCATCATAGACTTTTTATTGTATAGTGGAGTTTTTATTTTTATTTTTTAGAATAATGAGAACTGCAATTTATATGGCTCGTCGTTACAGAAATTTGAACTCGGGACCTTTAGGTCATTCCTCAAGGCCCTTTGCCACTCCACGACCCCTTGGGGTTACTATATAGTGGAATCGCAAGGCTATACATCTTATGTTATGCATGTGCTACCTTTCTTTCTTGTTCTTCTTTCTATTGCTCATTGTTGTGTAATATTTTAGCATAAATATGCACAGAAATGGTAGTGCACTTTCCTAGGAGCTGCCTCAATTCACAGGACAACTGCGTGCTTTTCTTCTCAAGTTGTTGATGTCATCAAGACCGAAGATCATGGCCGATCATCTAAGGTGATGGGCGTCGTTTATGTTTTTTCCCCACTCACTTGTACTAGTTCTTTGTGTGCACATATCGACTGTTATCATGTCATCAACCTCGTCATCACATTAACCGATCAATGTTCGACATTTTCATGTCATAAACCAAGTGAGCATGCTGCCATACCATTTCTTTGCCATGAACTAAAAGATTTTATTTAGAAACAAACTACGCTCATCGCTAAAACAAATAGTTAGTAACGGATGCAGGAAGGAAAAAGAAAAAGGCTTTTTTGTTAGTAACGGATGGAAATAAGTTTCATAGGAAAAAGAAGAATAAGAGAGGAAATAGTGATAAAGTAAGGAGTAGGGACGGAGAAGTCCCTTTCAAAGACCTGCCACCCCTTTAAATAAAGGGGGTTTAGGTAGCATTCTTGCGGATACTTCACAAACAAGTAAAGATAGTGAGGGTCGTGGTGTGAGTCCAGCAATACTATCTACTCTATCCACTTTTTACTTTCTCTATCTAGTCCCTATAAACATCCACTACAGGGACGGAGAAGTCACTTTCAAAGACCTACCACCCTTTTAAATAAAGGGGGTTCAGGTGGCATTCTTGCGGATACTTCACAAACAAGTAAAGAGAGTGAGGGTCGTGGTGTGAGTCCAGCAATACCATCTACTCTCTCCACTTTTTACTTTCTCTCTCTAGTCTCTATAAACATCTACTTCAACTGGTCTTTGTTGTGGTGGTGTGGTTGGTACAGTGTGCCTTTCTTCGCTTTTCCCTTTCTTCGCTTTTCCAATTGCGGTGTGGGTTAGGTTTGAGAAAGAGAGAGTGGGGTTTGGTTTGAAGTCAGAGACGCGGAATAAGAAAGGAGAAAGAAGAAGAAGAGGAGGAGGAGGAGGAAGAAGAGAGAGAAACAAAAAAATAGAGAGTAACGGATTTGTCCCTAAATTAAACGACTTAACGGACTTAGATTTGACGGAACCTAACAGAATGACTTAATTGGATAAATTGACAAGTTCAATGGTCACTTTGACACAAATCAAAGTTTAGTGACCAAAGTTATATTTTTCTAGTGGTCAATGTCGTAGTTAACTCAAAAAAAAATGAAAAAAAGAATAAGAGGAGTTCTGTAAATTTGTGAGACTAACCGAGTCACCAGTTTACAGCCATTTTGGACCCCAAACTCGACTTGACCCACTAGAAACACCCTCTAGAAAAACTCAACCCCCACTGTGCATACACATGGCTGAAAATGGCTTATAATTTAAAGCATCAGCATGTAGCGCATGGGCGCGGTGGAGTGTGTATGTTGTCGGGGGCACGTAATGTGACAGAGAGCCAGGGGTGCGGCTATATCAGAGGCGCGGTGCATGGGCACTACATGATGTATGTGGTGTCGAGGGCACGATAGTGTGAGAGAGAGTTAGGGGCGTGGCTATATCAGCAGTGCGACGCATGGGCACGATGGAGTGTCTTGGAGACAGCGTGCGAGCACGGGCGAGGAGTGTCGCGAAGTGAGTGCATGGGAGACAGAAGTTGGGGAGTCGGAGCATTGGTGACGAAGGTCGTGGAGTCGACTCGGAGGTGTGGGCGACGGGGTTCATGGAGTCGGCGAGGGTGACATGTGTCGCAGAGGACGCATGGTCCTTGGAAGATAAGTGAAGGTGCTAAGGGGAAGGCCAAAGGCCAACCCTTGGGGGGAGGCCGAGGTCCACTCCTGGGGGGAGGCCAAGGCCCACCCTTGGGGGGAGGCCGAGGCCGACCCCAAGGGGAGGCCGAGGCCAACCTCCTTGGTCAAGCGCCAAGGCTCACCGACAGGCGACGTGCAACGGTCAAAGTGTGATGAGGCATTGACGTAAGTCGTGCAAAAATTAATTTCTTAGTGACGAAATAACGTAGAAAAAGTGAAAAGTGCACGTAACTTGAGCGTGCATGTTTTGACCGATTAGAAGCATTGAATATTGACAGTTGCCTGTGCCGACGTGTCGCACAAAATGGGACCTCCAATAGGCCCTTAGGTGCAACCAAGATATGTTGGGAACAGTTTCTTAGGCCATGCACTTAGAGGAAGAATTATAAAAACCCCTTAATTGCCAAAGTCAATTTTTTTTTATTTTTCAACTTTAATATGTTTAAACATTTTTGGGTTAACACTACATCAGAGTGTGAGAAAGACAACAAAGTGCAAGTTATGATCCTGCATCATAGACTTTTTACTGTATAGTGGAATTTTTATTTTTTTTGGGAATAATGCGAACTGCAATTCATATGACTCATTGGTATGAGAATTTGAACTTGAGACCTTGAGGTCATTCCTCAAGGCCCTTTGCTACTCCACCACCCCTTGGGGTTACTGTATAGTAGAATTGCAAGGCCATAAATCTTATGTTGTGCATTTGTTACCTTTCTTTATTGTTCTGCTTTCTTTTGCTCATTGTTGTGTAAATTTTTAACATATAATTATGCACAGAATTGGTAGTGCCTTTTCCTAGAAGGAGCTGCTTCATGATCCACTGGATAACTGTGTGCTTTTCTTTTCAAGTTGTTGATGTCATCGAGACCGAAGATCATGGCCGATCATCTAAGGTGATGGGCGTCGTTTACTTTTCCCCCACTCATTTCTACCAGTGCTTTGTGTGCACATATCGACTCTTATCGTGTCATCAACCGCATCATCACATTAATCGATCAATGCATCAACATTTTCATGTCATATACCAAGTGAGCATGCCCACCATCCCATTTCTTTGTCATCAACTAAAAGATTTTATTTAGAAACGAACTACGCTCGCCGCTAAAACAAATAGTTAGTAACGGATGCCGAAAGGAAAAAGAAAATGGCATTTTTGTCAGTAACGGATGCAAAGAAGTTTCATAGGAAAAAGAAGAATAAGAGAGGAAATAGTGATAAAGTAAGGAGTAGGGACGGAGAAGTAACTTTCAAAGACCTGCCACCCCTTTAAATAAAGGCGGTTAAAGTGGCTTTCTTGAGGATACTTCACAAAGAAGTAACAAGAGTGAGGGTCGTGGTGTGAGTCCAGCAATACCACTTTTTACTCTCTCTCTGTAGTCCTTATAAACATCCACTTCAACTGGTCTTTGTTGTGGTGGTGTGGTTGGTACAGTGTGCCTTTCTTCGCTTTTCCATTTACGGCGGCAGGCGCTTTTCCGCCGATGGTTTTGAGGTTACGACTCTGTGTGGGTTTCCTACTGTTTAGACTACGGTTAATGCATGTCGTACATGATTTTTGCCTTTTTTCGGCCGATTCTTCGGTGGATCTAGCCGTTGTTGAGTTTATTACACTGTTTTCATTCGGATCTGCGAAGATTGTACTGTTTTCGTTCCGTTGATTTCTGATCTCTACCACGTTGCTATATTTTTTTTTTGTTGGACATGCTATGTTGTTTTTGTGAGCTTTTTGGTTGACATTGTCTATATTTTGTGCTGCTTCTAGTTGTCATCATGGTTAGGAAGAGGAGGACTGAGCTTCCTGGTGGGGGAGAGTCCTCTGAGTCTCAGGAGGCTGGTGGAGGACAAGGGAGTGGTGCTCATCGGCCACCGCCACAGCAGCAGCAGCAGGATGGAGGTGGTGGTGTTGTTCAGCGACCACCGCCACCGCAGCAGCAGCACGGTGGCGGCCGCGGTGGTGGATACGAAGGTGGAGGGAGAGGCTATGCTCCACAACCTCAGTATGGAAGCCGCGGAGGATATGGTGGTGGGCGTGATGGTAGCGGTGCCCAGCGTGGTGGAATGGCTCCCCAGCAACACTACGGTGGGCCTCTTGAATACTATCGAGGCAAGGATTCTCAGCAGCAGCCGCGAGGATCTGCACCAACCCAGCGCTGCGGTGGCATGGGAGGTGGCCATAGGGGTGAACCTTTACTACAAGAAAAAAGGGTTTTAACGACGGACTTTTAGCGACGGAAGTCGTTCCGTCGCTAAAGGTGTTTTCAGCGACGGAATTTCGTGGGTAAAAACGTTGTCCAAAAAAATATTTTACCGACAGATTAATCCGTCGGTAAAACCATTCCTGACGGACGTTTAACGACGGTATAAACCGTCGCTAAATGGTTTTACCGACGGATCTTTAGCGACGGGACATGTCCATCGCTAAATGTGTTTTTAAATATCCAGATTTCTCTCTCTCTTTCTCTCTCTCCCCGTCTTTCCTCCCCACCAGCCCCCCACACCGGCGACAGGCCCCCGCCTCCGTCCCTTCCCACTAACCCCCCACGCTGGCGACAGGCCCCCCCGCCACCACCACACCGCCCTTCCCTCTCCCCTCAGATCTGCCGTCCCAATTGCCACCTCGCTGCCCCGCAGCTACCCCACTACTGCCACAGCCACCTCACAGTCGCACCACCATCGCCACAATTCCTCCCCCTCCACCGCACCACCACCCTCTGCCGCTGCCTTCCGTGCGCCACTGTCGTCATCCGCCTCGCACCACCACTGCCTAAACTCACTTTTTTTCCCAGTTAGAAATTATTTATCATATTGAATTAATCTGTTGTTATAATGTAATTGTATGCTAGAAATTAATCTGTTGTTATAATGTAATTGTATGCTAGAAATTATTTATCGCATTAAATCTATTGTTATAATGTAATTGTATTTAATCTATTGTAATGTAATTGTATTTGATTTGCTATAATGTAATTGAATTTAATTTGTTGTAATGTAATTAAATTTAATTTTTTGTAGTGTATTGTATTGTATTTAATTTGTTGTAATGTAATTGTAACGATTAAACCCTAATTATCCCTAATATGTTCTCAAGTAACTCTAATTAAACCAAATTAACCATAATCAAACCGTAGTTATCCCTAATCTAACCAATTAACAGTAATTAACCCCGCGTAACCCTAATTGAACGAATTAACCCCAATTAAACCTGATTAACCCTAACTGAACCAATTAATTGTAATGAACCCCGATTCAACCTAAACTAACCAATTAACAGTAATTAACCCCGCGTAACCCTAATTGAACGAATTAACCCCAATTAAACCTGATTAACCCTAACTTAACCAATTAATTGTAATGAACCCCGATTCAACCTAATTGAACCAATTAATTATAATTGAACCCCTAATTGAATGCCCTGATCCAACCGAACCCTAAATTGAAATAATTGAACCCCCCTAATTGAACCCTAAATTGAATGCTCCAAATCAACCGAACCCTAAATTGAATCAATAGAACCCCCTAATTGAACCCTAAATTGATGTAATTGAACCCTAATTAAACCCCAAAATTGAATGCCCTAATCGAATCGAACCCTAAATTGAATGCCCTAATCGAATCGAACCCTAAATTAACCCCTAATTGAACCCTAAATTGAATGCCCTAATCCAACTGAAACCTAAATTGAACCCTAAATTGAATGCCCCAAATCAACCGCCCTGAATTGATTCAATAGAACCCTCTAATTGTACCCTAAATTGATGTAATTGAACCCTAAATTGAATGCCCGTGATCGAACCGAACCCTAAATTAAACTAATTGAACCCTAAATTGAATGCCCTAATATAATCGAACCCTAAATTGAAATAATTCAAGCGCATCAGATATGTGCATTTTGAACAATTTTTTCCTATTTGAACATTGATAATTTGTTTGATAATTTTAGGTTGTTAATTGTGTATTTGAGAATTGTGATTATTGATCTGTGATTTTAGGTTGTTAATTGATGATTTTAGGTTATTAGGTGTGCATTTGAAGTAATTGTGATTATTAATTGATGATTTTAGATTGTTAATTGTGCATTGAGCATTTGAGATATTGAGATTATTGACGGAGGATGGGACCCAATTGGATTGAATGTGTGATTTTTGTTAATTTTTATTGCATTGGGCGGCATTTGAGAATTGAGATTGTTGACGGAGGATGTGACCCAATTGAATTGAGATACCTGTTAGTTAGCGCAGACACGGACACCATGTCTGATCGACGGTGTCCGACATTTAAAAAATAAATATTTTAATAAATCAATTAACCCTAATTAATTAGCTCTAACGAGCCTAATTAGTTTTAATTAACCCTAAGAACCTAATGAAAATCAAAGTAGCTGTAATTACCCCAAATTAGCCAAAATGAACCCAATTACGCGTATATTGATTATAGTTAGCCTAATTAGTTGTAATTTGCACTAACATAACCCAATTAAGCCTAATTAGCGCTAATTAAGAATAATCAACACTACTTGGCACAATTAAACCGTAATTAGGACTAAATAACCGTAATTAGGACTAAATAACGATCTTTCTGCAATTTTGATATTTCCGAAAGATTCTTGCATATGTTATCAATTTCTGAACGCATGCATGCATAGAAACCCTTAGTTCCCATTCAAAGGTACTCATTACAAAGTAATGCTTTGTAATGAGCCTTTGGATGTCCAGTTTGGACAATTTGGAAAAGCTAATTGTTTATAAAACAGTGTTTTGACTCATGCTTTGTGTTCTATGTCATGGATATTTGGTACACGTTCTCGTGTGTTTCTCCGGGTGCATACAGATCTGGTTTTCTAACATCCGTCAAACCTTCTTGAGCGAGGTTAAATGAATGTTAGAATACCTAATCGATGTCGTGTACTTGGAGAAATGCGGGGAGGTGCTGCCGAATTTTTCATAGACATGGGACTAAGCATGAGTTAAAAATTGTTTTATAAACATGTGCTTTTCTGAATGGGATAGGACCACTACCTGTTGAAGAGTGGAGGGAAAATATGTAGACATGTTGTAACATGCATGCATTCATATTTACATCGGCAATGCCTAATCACTGGTCATAATTGAAGGTGGTATACAGTACGATAATTCAGTCGTCATGTCAGTCGATCGAAGTTGGATGAAAAGGAAGAATGCTGAAGATTTGAGTGTCGCGTTGATGAATTTCTCGACTTCGCTTATGCGCATCCTGCACATGTTGACCTTGATAAGATAAGGTGTCCGTGCGGTAGATGTGAGTTGTTGCACTGGAGAAAAAGAATTGAAGTAAAATGGCATCTTCGTCGGTACGGTTTTATGGGTGGATACACAAGGTGGACGCAGCACGGGAAAATGATAGTATTGTCGTCTAACCCGACTAGTCAAACTGAAGTTAGAGAGGAGGCACGATATGATTACCGAGATATGATTATGGATGCTGGGCATGCTAATATTGACTGGGGTGACGACAGTCCACAACCGCCGAACGAGGGGGCTCATCAGTTTTATGAGTTGTTGAGAGCTGCGGAAGAGCCGCTGTGGGATGGAGCTCCGAAACACACACGGCTGTCTGCGGTTAGTAGGTTATTACAGTTGAAATCAGACCACGGGCTGAGTGAGAAAGGTTTTAACGAGTGTGTCAAAGAAATACTGCCCGAAAGTGAAAAGCTACCGCCGTCGTACTATGACGCGAAGAAGATGATGAGGAAACTTGGGTTGAGCTATGACCGGATAGATGCGTGCAATAACGATTGTGTGTTATTTTGGAAAGAGAATAAGGATTTGTCACGGTGTCCAGTATGTGATCATTCGAGGTACAAACCGGACAAAGGGAAGAAGAAAAACATTGCATGGAAGATATTGCGATATTTCCCGATCACACCACGGCTTCAGAGAATGTACTACTCCTCCAATACTGCTGAACATATGAGGGCTCACCGTGAGACTCGCAGCAACGATGCCGATGTGCTGACACACCCAGCTGATGGAGAGGCGTGGAAGGAGTTTGACCGCAGGCATCCAGTCTTTGCTCAGGAAGTTCGGAATGTTAGACTTGGTCTGGCAACCGATGGGTTCAACCCTTTCGGTCAGTCTACCACGCCTTACTCCTGTTGGCCTGTTATTATTGTCCCTTACAACCTTCCACCAGGCATGTGCATGAAGAAGCCATATATGTTCTTGTCGTTGCTTATTCCGGGGCCGAAGAGCCCCGGTAAGGACATAGATGTGTATTTAAGGCCGTTGATTGATGAGTTAAAACAGTTATGGAATCATGGAGTCGAAACATATGATGCATCCCTTAAACAAAATTTTCAGATGAGGGCTGCTTTGATGTGGACTATACATGATTTCCCCGCATTGGGAATGACGTGTGGCTGGAGCACACATGGGAAGCTAGCATGCCCTGCTTGTATGGGCGTGAACCCC
Organism: Escallonia herrerae; assembly: GCA_033070095.1. NCBI lineage: Eukaryota > Viridiplantae > Streptophyta > Magnoliopsida > Escalloniales > Escalloniaceae > Escallonia > Escallonia herrerae. The sequence goes on from JAVXUP010002665.1 coordinate 50,677, forward strand.
GGTCATACGTTAAAGCACGGCGGAAAGGCCTCGTGGTTCGGATGTCACCGTAAGCTTTTGCCACCGGGCCATCAGTTTCGTAGGCAGAAGGATAAATTTGACGGGACAATCGAGCGTGAGGTTGTCACACTGGACTACCCATCTGGTGAAGAAGTACTCTCACACCTGGAGGCACTTGATACTGACATACCACACGGTAAGGGTGTGCCGGATCAGAAGATTGCAGGGTTCGGGAAAGAGCACAACTGGAGAAAATTTTGTATCTTCTGGGAGTTAGCCTACTGGAGGACGCTCGTTATCCGAAACAACATGGATGTGATGCATATTGAGAAGAACGTTTTTGATAATGTGTTCAACACAGTGATGAATGTCAAGGGCAAATCGAAAGATCACCTTAAAGCGAGAAGGGATCTACAACAGTTGGGTGTACGCCGTGAATTGCATCCTTGGACAGTCAGTGGGAGGACCATACTTCCGAAAGCACCTTACTGTCTAGACAAGAAACAAGTGGAGAAGGTCTGTCAGTGGGTTAAGAATTTGAAGCTTCCGGATGGGTTTGCGTCCAACATATCTCGTTGTTGCAATGTATCAGAATGCAAGTTCCAAGGGATGAAGAGTCATGACTGCCACGTATTCATGGAGAGATTCATTCCTATTGCCTTCCGGGGACTGTTGCCACGGGTTGTTTGCGAGACTTTGACTGAATTATCTCATTTCTTTCGAGATATATGCTCTTCTACGATCCGGGTGAGTAACATGGAAGTGCTTGAGAAGAACATTGTGGTGACGATTTGCAAGCTGGAGAAAATCTTCCCACCTTCGTTCTTTGATTCAATGGAGCATCTGCCTGTTCACTTGGCATATGAAGCTAAGATGGGTGGACCCGTGCAATATCGGTGGATGTATCCCTTCGAGAGGTAATCCTTAAATTGTTACAGTTGTTCGTTTACACTTAATGCGACTTCTGTTATCATTGATATTCCACCTAACTCGATTCGCTAAACTTCTAGGTTCATGTTCCATTTAAAGAAAAAAGTCCGTAATAAGGCTCGGGTTGAGGGCTCAATTGCGGAGGCTTACGTAATGGAAGAACTTGTAAACTTTTGTAGTCAATATTTGGGCCTGATGTTGGTACAAGGTTAAATCAACTAGGCCGAAATGACCCCGGAGCAAGCACAAATTTGGAAGGGCAATTGTCAATATTCAAGCAGCCAGGGAGTCCGTTCGGCCGAACGTATACTCGATGGCTAACGGATGAAGAGTACAGTGCTGCAACAATATATGCCCTTCTAAATTGCGATGAAGTTTCGGCATTCGTTGAGTAAGTTAAAGTCTTAATTCACTTACATTGCTGTACATAATTGAAAGTGTGTGTTAAGTGAGTCAACTATATTGGTTTGCAGTGAGTTCGATGCGGAATCTTTAATCACTGATCCCGCTGGACTTGAATCTCATCGGAAATCACAATTTGTACAGTGGTTCAAAATCCGTGTAAGATTGTTTAACGAAATTATATTATGTGTTATATACAGTTCTGTGGCCAATTAGTATACTGATTTATCCTTAATTTTTACCGTCATCTACAATAGGTTCAGTCAATGGATAGACCAGTGGCCTCCTGCTTGAAATTACTAGCCGAAGGCCCTAACAAACAAACATCCTGTTATGGAGGCTATATCATCAACGGGTTTAGGTTTAACGTAAAAGATGATGACCGAACAAAACAAACCCAAAACAGTGGAGTCTTGGTCAACGGCGACTGTTATGCCGAGAATTGCATGGATTTTTACGGAGAGCTAGATGAGATTGTTGAGCTAACATATCTGGGTTCCCAAAACTGCCTGGTAATGTTCAAGTGTACGTGGTTCGATGTCACATGCAGTAGAGGAATCCGTGTTAGCTCTCAAGGGATTGTAGATGTCAATGTCAAGTCAAGACTTGCATCAGACGAGCCCTTTGTGTTTGCTAGTCAAGCTGTACAAGTCTTTTACGCGAAGGACGTCGCCAATCCCAAATCTCATTGGTATACAACTATCAAGTCCAAGAAATTGCCCGTGACATATGACAGTGAGCTAGACTCCTTTCAAGCCGACCAACCACGTGTCTTGTTCCCTGTTGAGGTCAACAACGAGGAGGACGATCTTCCTCTTCCAACAACACTTCTTGTAGGAGAAGAAGTCGTAGATGATGACGCGGAAGACGTGGAAAGTGTTGGAGATGATGTGACCGAGTCTACTGATGAAGAGGATGAATTAGAAGATGAAGAGGACGACGAGTCCCACGAAGAAGAGGACGACGGGGAAAGTGATGAAGATGATTTGCAAACTGAAAATGATTGACTTGTAATGTTGTAACATCACGGGAAAAATGTAGTAACATTTTAGAACTTGGTGTTTATTGATGTGTTTTTGCACATCCGTTCATATATATATATATATATATATTGTGCCGATGATGATTTTTGCCAAATTATTGTTTTTAACGTGTTAATGTCTTTGTAATTTATCTATATGAAGTCAGATATGGATAGGATACGGGCTATTCGTGGCCGGGCTGGACGCCGAGCTGCTTCCTCCCCGGTGGGTCCCACCTCGTCATTGCCTACTGATGACGAGGCACAGAGTGATCGCGGACAGCAGATGGGGCCCAGCCCCAGTCGTCGCCGTCGCCCCATCCCCAGCCGTCGCCTGAGCCCCAGCTTGAGCCGTCGCCCCAGCCCCAGCCCGACGCAGATTCATCCCACACGCGCGTGCATTCTCCATCTTCCGTGGGTTCTACCTCAGGTATAGTTGATAACGGTGTTTCGTACATTTTCGCTAGCCTTATATTTGAACTGTATTAATGTCTGTGTTTTGTAGGATCTCGACGAGGCCGTGGTCCGACACGCGGGGTACGCATCGACCCCCAGCGTAAACAGAGAGTTACGCTCACGCAGGAGGGCCTGTAAGTACTAAAAATATCACCTCATGCCTTATATTTAAAATTTTGGGGTGTTAATTTATATTTGAACTGTATTAATTTATTTATTTACTTCTTTGGCAGGATCCTGGAGAATCAGGCGAGGACGAAGATCGGCGTTCTTGTGAAGGGCCGATTCTTCGAGCCACGCCTGTACTGGAAGGACTGGGATGCCGCTGCGAGGGAGGCCCTATGGGAGGAGTGGCTGGTACGGTGAAGTATTTTTTTCAGCGTTAGTAAATGTTTAATTACAGTTTGTTTTATGTTGTTAATTTGTGTTATTGAATGCCTTACAGGAGGGGTTCACGTTTGACACGCCTCAGCAGCAGGTACTGGGGCAGCAGGCTTTCTTTGCCTACATCGGCAAGAATTACCGCCGATGGCTCCACGATGCACGGGACCGGGCGAAGAAGGCGCTGCCCGCGGGTGCCCCGATGACGGACATGACGAGATATCCCCCACATTGGATATCTCACCGTGTATAGGGGGAGATGATAGATCGGTGGGCTGCGGATCCAGGTTGGGATGCCAAGAGTAAGAGCGGGGCTGAGAACAGACAGAACAAAGATCCGACGCACACGGGGGGGTCGGTGCCACACGACATCGTCCGACACATGAACGCGGTCGAGCACCCGGATCTGGAGGAGGATGAGGTCATAGCTCTGACCTATACTCAGACGCACGTGCGGAAGAAGGACAAGGACGAGACGCACCGGGCGGGCGACTATATTTCAGATATTGCCCGGCGGATCGATGTGAGTCAATTTATTTAAGTTGTTAATGTTTTTTCTTTCTATCCTCAATGTCTGTTTCGTTAATTAATGCCCTAACATTCCGGCGGAATATCCGTCGCTAATTAAAAATAAATCCGTCGGAAAAAATGACATATTTAGCGACGGATTTAAAACATTCCGTCGCTAAACTATTAGTGACGGACTTTTATACGAGAAATTTTTAGTCACGGTGAATCCGTCGCTAATTCTTTTAGCGGCGGTGGACCTTATCGGCCATCATTTCCCGAGCTGCACCAAGCAACCCAGGCTCCGCATCAAGCTGGGGTAATCCCACAGCCAATGTCGTATGCACAACTTGCAGAGGTTAGGTCTTTGGCTAGTACTTCGTCCCAGACCGCTGAGCCAACCCCTCAGCAAGTGGCACAGCAGATTGAGCAGATTTCTCTCCAGCAAGAAGCTTCTTCGAGCCAGGTGGTACAACTTGCACCCGCTTCAAGCAAGTGGGTGAGATTCCCACTTCGGCCAGGCAAGGGGAGCTTAGGTATCAGGTGTGTGGTGAAGGCCAATCATTTCTTTGCTCAATTGCCGGACAAGGATTTACACCAGTACGATGTGAGTTCTGTCGTCGTTTTCAAGTCTCTGTTTTTGTGCTTGTATACTCTCACGTGCTACATTCTGAAACAAGTTGTCTTTGGGCCCTAGGTTTCAATAACCCCTGAGGTCGCCTCGCGCGGTGTTAATCGTGCGGTGATGGAGCAACTGGTGAGGCTGTACCAACAATCTCATCTTGGGAAGCGTCTTCCTGCATATGATGGAAGAAAGAGTCTGTATACTGCCGGGCCCCTCCCATTTGTCACAAAAGAGTTCAGAATCACTCTCGTGGATGAGGATGATGGACCAGGCGGTGCAAGGTTTTAAAAGATTTTCTTTTATGCTAACTTGTATGAAATAGCTTTGTTACAGTTCTTTATTAGTCATCGTTTGCTTTTCATTATGCAGGAGAGAAAGGGATTTTAAAGTTGTGATCAAATTGGCTGCCCGTGCTGACTTGCACCACTTAGGAATGTTTTTACAGGGCAGGCAGGCAGATGCACCTCAAGAAGCTCTTCAGGTTTTGGATATCGTTCTGCGTGAATTGCCGACTACTCGGTATGGACTATTGCTCACTATGGCTGCTATGTGTCTAATTGATAGATATATTGCACTTTTTTTTTTGTGGTGTTGCTGAGCTACTAAATATTTGATTGGTTATAGGTATTTCCCAGTGGGCCGTTCATTTTATGCTCCTATTTTTGGGCGAAGGCAGACATTGGGTGACGGATTGGAAAGCTGGCGTGGTTTTTATCAGAGCATTCGCCCAACTCAGATGGGTTTGTCATTAAATAATGGTAAGCCTGTCTTCTATGCGTAGTCCCCATTCTAGCCTGCGTTTCTCAATTCGTCTATTATTATGAATTAGGAGGCCATAAATATGCAGTGAAAATTAGCGCTGCACGTGCAATGATATTATATCGTGGTGGCATTGATTCTCCTTATAGTATTCTGGTCTCATGTGTAGTGTGAACCTGATGTGCAGATATGTGCTCCACTGCCTTTATTGAGCCCCTGCCCGTGATTGAGTTTGTAACACAGCTCCTCAATAGGAATGTTTCCGCCAGACCATTGTCTGATGCTGATCGTGTGAAGGTGGGAATTAATTCTTGCATTTATGGTGGTTATGTATTGCTTTACTGTCGTATTTGTCGTATTTGTTAGTTCTCTTTATACGCAAAGAGCCAACTTTTATTAGTTCACATACTTATTTATGCTTGTATTACAGATTAAAAAGGCTTTGAGAGGAGTCAAAGTTGAAGTTACACATCGAGGGAATATGCGTAGGAAATATCGCATATCCGGCCTAACATCGCAGACGGCAAGAGAGTTGACGTAATAATCATTAATGGGTTCAGTTTACTTGGATAGTGAGACCGTCTGATTATTGAGTTTAGATGCTCTGTGTATAAACTATACACGCAATGTGTCTGAATGTCTGTATCAGGTTTCCAGTAGACGAAAGAGGCACAATGAAGTCGGTGGTTGAGTACTTCTGGGAGACCTACGGGTTCGCAATCCAACATATTCAATGGCCTTGTCTGCAAGTTGGAAATCAACAGAGGCCCAATTACTTGCCCATGGAGGTTTGTGCTTTACTTCCACTTGCGTCTGCCAATTCCATGCATTATACACAGTCTTACCGGTTTTCACCTACGTGTGGTCGTTGGTTCAGTTCTGCAAGATTGTAGAGGGACAGAGGTACTCGAAGAGCTTAAAAAAGGAACAAATTACTGCTTTGCAGAGGGTTACCTGCCAGCGTCCATCTGAGACGGAGAAGGTTATTCTTCAGGTTTGCTTTTTGTGGCAAATGTCTGAGAGCATTACTTAATGCTTCTCTTCCTCAACTATGTTCTCTGTTACTGTTTCTGCCACAGAGAACATTTACTGGGAGATGCATCACTTAATCCCGTCATGATTGTACAATGTGTATGTGCACACTTGGTCTTGCATATCTTTAACGTGTATGCCTTGTACCACTGGAAAAGAGGTAATGTTCTTGTCATTTTGGTTAGGGTTGTGTTTGTGCTCGTCATGATGCAAGTTGATGCATTATTTTTCGTTGTTTACATCATTGTAGTTATTAAGAAAGAACGATGAACATCTTGTCTCGTAGTATGTACTTTTTGCAACTTAAGTGCCCAACGAGGTGCAGGCTAGTAATTACTTTCCTTTTGTACCCTGCTGTAGACAGTTCGTCAAAATGCTTATGCTGATGATCCTTATGCCGAGGAGTTTGGAATAAAAATCAGTGAGAAGCTAGCCTCTGTTGAAGCTCGTATTTTGCCTGCTCCCCGCGTCATTGGTTAAGCTCTCTATTATGTTTCAAGTTTTACTCGTATTTATTCTCATTCTCTCTTACCATTTTTCTTTTTCATGTGCAGCTTAAGTACCATGATAGAGGTCGGGAGAAGGATTGTCTTCCCCAAGTCAGGCAATGGAATATGATGAATAAGGTAAGGGGCCGTTTGACATCATTTTTTTTTTGCTCTTTTTTTTACCCAGTTTTTAAATTGAGGAAAAGCCCATAGAAATGGGGTGTTTGGTTTCTCTTTTTTTTTTTTTGGGCCAACACTTTAAGAAGAAGGCCACTTTTTGAAAAGAGCAATTTGTTCTTTTCTTGTTGCTCTTTTCACGCGGAGGAGTTGGTGGATTAATGAGGTCTTGCCTTCGAACCTCACTAACAACAGAATTGGACTTATTCTTTACTGGGAATAAAACCCACCTAAATTAGGGTTTGCTAATCTCTTTCACTCGATCGGCAACACCTCTTCCCAAAGGAAAAAGCCTGCCTAGAAAAGTTCAAAACATCTGAAGAGTTCGTCGAGGCCAATCCCGTCGCCGTCACCGCCTCCACCGGCCACTCTTCGGTCCAAGATGAACACAACCATTGGAGATGGTTGCGCCCAATTCCTGGGAATCGGTACCTTCCGAAACTGGCGGCCTCTGTCGATCTGCCATTGGAGATGGGTCTCGTGGGTTGCCGTAGGTTATTGTGGTTGAACGGTGGTGGGTGTTGCGAGTTGCCGACGGTGTTGCTGATGGGTAATGCCGATGGGTATTACCGACAGTGAGTAATTGCCGTGGGTTTGTATTACCGGTTGTGATGTCCGCGGCAGACAACGGTGGCCCGATCTGGGTGCCGGCGGTGTGGCGATGAGACCAGTGATGATGGGGCGAATCTGTGGGTGTGTGCAGTTTTGGTGGTAATGTGGCAGTGCCGAATCTGGTGGTGGTCCGCTGGTGGTCTTGGTGCTGGCGGTCAATCTACACTTGTTTAGGATTAAAATGAGCTAATGTTGGTTTATTTATGTTTCATAATTTTGGTTGTAATTCATTGTAATGTTGAAAAATTATGTTTAATTATTTGAAAGACATTGTAACGCATTTACTTAATTACATTTAATAATGTTTAATTATGTAAAAATATATATTAAAAAAAATTAACTCAAAGAGTTGTCCTATCAAACGCTTGCTCTTTTCTGTTTTTTTAAAAAATAAACTCTGTCAAACAGTCACCAGTTTGTTAAACTGGTTAAAAAAAAAAATCAGAACACTTCTCTTTTTTTTAAGAAAAAAAACTGAAAAATGACAGTGTTACCAAACAGACCCTAAGTTTTGGCTTCTTAGCTAGTAGCTAACATGCATTAGCACCTAAGGTTGGTCGATATTAGCAATGCTTCATCTACTGCCAGGCACAAAACAATCATTTGTTTATTAGTTGGGTTCCCTCTGTGCTTTAGCATGTTTGACTTCCCCTTGATTAGCTCTTGGGCACTCAACTTATGTTTGATGCACTGTTCATAGAGTACAGCATCATTTGTTTTTTGCTGTTTCAATCTTGTAATTTTTGGTTGCACGGCTTACCGAACCTTAGTTGCACAAAGCGGGGGCGGGGGCGGGAAAGCGTAGGCACCAAAAAGAATCTGAGGTTGGGAGCGGCTTGAATAAATAAATGCGTAAAGAGTATTATCATTTGTTTAACATAGTTTACATAGATAGCAACAACAGACAAGGAGACTTTAAGGACTTGAAAGACGAGAGAAACAAGGAATTGAGTTGAAAAGAGCTTGATTTTCATGTATTCTATCATTTGTTCCATGCATCTCTATCCAGCTAGCGGGATCGAGTTCCCATCTTAGCTTGGGACGAGATCCCACGGAACTCCTAACTTGAGATCGCAAAAGCGAGTTTTCGAGAGAGAAACGTCACCATATTAGGAATTTCCTACAACTAAGTACCAAACTACTGAAGAGTTCCTTTTTGTGTCGATAGCTGGTGTATGTTTGCTTTACTTAGGAGGTATGATACATTCAGAAACATGACTGCACGACTTGTTGGTTTTCTTGGCCCATCATTCTTGTTAAAGGCCTATAATTAATAGCACGGCCGGGAGTTACTTTTTGAAGTAGGATAACATAGCCATGAAAGAAGTAAATAGTGGGGAGTACATAGATTAATGAGGCAGGCATTCTATGGAATGCAAATTAGCATCATCTATTCATAGTCTAGTATGTGAACTTCACGTAAATATTATCTTAGCTTAATTTTATTGTATTTGTTGCAGAAAATGGTCAATGGCGGAACAGTGAAGAGTTGGATCTGCATAAATTTCTCAAGTGATGTGCGAGATAGTGTGGCCCGTGGTTTTTGCACTGAGCTTGCCCAAATGTGTCAAATTTCTGGCATGGTAATAACTTAAAGCATTCTTTTATTTATTAACTTGATGAGTTTTTTGTTGTTCTCATGGCTCTGAGTTCGCTGCCTCAACATCCGAATTTTTAATTTTTGCTTGTAGGAATTTAATATTGATCCCGTACTCCCAGCAACTAGTGCCCGTCCTGATCAGGTGGAAAGAGTGTTGAAGGCTCGGTTTCATGAAGCTATGACTGAACTCCAACCCCCGGGGAAGGAGCTCGACCTGCTAATCGTTATTCTGCCAGACAATAATGGCTCTCTTTATGGTATGGGTATGTATGCATCTTCTCCACACTTCAGGATATCGTTGTGTTTGTATGTCATCATTGAGATTTGCTTCGGATTACTTCTTGTTGCAGGTGACTTAGAGAAAATGGTTTTTGTATATTGCTTTTCTTCACTTCATCTTTTCAAGGTCACACGGATATATACACTAACACAAGTGACGTGAGTCAGAAGCGGAGAGATAGGCGGACTATGTTTTACACTTTAAACATTTGAAAATGTGGAGTTTGAATCTGGGATAAGGCAACAGCCTTGCGCCTGGATATGGGGCAGCAGTTACAGCTGTGCATGAGCAGCTTGTTTGTGGCTTGCTTGGCAGGCTATCTATTAACACGCCCCCGCAAGATTGAGGCTCCATTGGTGACTCCAATCTTGGACCGGAGATGAATAAATTGCAGATGAGAAAGAGGTTTAGTGAGAATGTCCGCCAGTTGGTCCTTGGTGTTAACATGATGAACACGGAGGGAGCCATTTGTGACGCATTCCCGAACAAAATGGTAGTCCAGGGCAATGTGTTTCATTCGGGAGTGAAAGACTGGATTTGCACAAAGATAGGTGGCACCAGTGTTGTCACAGAATAGAGTAGGAGGTTTGGGAAGGGTTACTCCAAGTTCATGAAGAAGATTTGTAACCCAAAGGATCTCGGCTGTGGTATTGGCAACGGCTTTGTATTCGGCTTCGGAGGAGGAGCGAGAGACAGATTTTTGACGTGTCGATTTCCAAGAGATTGGATTAGGGCCGAGATAGAGGACGTAACCAGTGGTGGAGCGACCATTGTCATGATCTCCACCCCAGTCAGAGTCGCTGAAGGCTTGAAGTGTGAGAGGAGCCCCTCGGCGGAGATAAAGTCCATGATGAATGGTGGCCTTCAGGTACCGGAGAACACGCTTGAGAGCTATCCAGTGACGTTCAGTGGGGGAGTGCATTACTTGAGAGAGACGGTTCACCGCGAAGGAGACATCAGCCCGAGTGATAGAGAGATAGTGCATGGCATCGACCAATTTTCGAAATGGCGTCGGATCAACATGTGTGGAACCATCCTGGAGAGTGACAGCAGATGTAGTACACATGGGTGTGTGGACTTCTTTGGTGCCAGTCATGGAGAAGGTGTGCAATAAGTCATTGATGTGGCGATGTTGAGATAGAAATAGACCACCGGGCGTGGTAATGACTTCGACACCCAGAAATTGGTAGAGCGGACCAAGATCTTTGAGAGAGAACCGGAGATTAAGGTTTTTGACAAAGCTATTGAGGAAGTCAGAATTGTTCCCTATTAAGATGATGTCATCTACATATACAAGAAAGTAGGCAGTGATATTCTCTTTGGCGTAGATGAAGAGGGAGGCATCTGCCACAGACTTTGTAAAGCCGACTTGAAGTAAATATCCTTTGAGTTCTTGATACCACGCACGCGGTGCTTGCTTGAGACCATAAATAGCTTTGCGGAGTTTACAGACATGATGGGGCATGGTGGAGTGCAAAAAACCGGGAGGTTGGGCCATGTAAACATTATCATGAAGAGTGCAATGTAAGAAGGCATTGTTGATGTCAAGTTGCCGAAGTGGCCAGTTCCGTGAGAGCGCCAGACAGAGGACAACACGAACAGTTGTCGGTTTGGTGACAGGACTGAAGGTGTCTGCATAGTCAAGGTCAGGACGTTGATGAAATCCTTTTGCCACTAGGCGAGCTTTGTACTTGGCAATGGTGCCGTCAGGATGGAGCTTCATTCGGAAAATCCATTTACAACCCACAATGTTTTGGTCTGTCTTTGGAACGAGGTCCCATGTGTCATTGCGTAATAGAGCATCGAATTCTTCGGACATGGCATGGCGCCATTGAGGTTCGTCTAGAGCTTGAGAAAAGCAAGTGGGTTCTAAGGTAGGGGTAAAGGGTGTGCGGCGGTGTGATTAATGTATTTAGGATTAAAGTATTTGGGGTTGGGCCGACGGGTGCGAGAGGGACGTAAGGTGAACGAATTATGTTGATCAGGGAGATGTGGAGAAGATGGTGGGGAAGAGGGTTGTGGCGTGGGTGATGGTAATGCTGTAGGAGGTGATGTGGGAAGAAGAGAGGCATCGGCAGTAGGTGCCGTGGGTAAAGGGGATGATGATTGGTTGGAATTAGTTAATGGAGATAAAGTGGAGTTTGAATGTGGAATTGCAGATGGGGAAGATTGACCGAAATTGTGGGTGTTTGAATAAGTTGATGGGTTAGTAGGATAAGGAGATGAGGAGGAGAATCTGGTTGAATTATTTAGTGGAGAGATTGTGGGGTGGTTTGAATGAGACAAGGAGGGAAAGGATAAAGAAGATTTGGAAGGATTATGTGGCGTGAAAGGTGGAGGTTCAGGTGAGGGAGTTTGGCAGAAGTGGGTGGGATTTGAATGATTTGAATTATTTGAATAAGTTAAAGAGTGAGATGGATGTGGTTGGATAATGGTGGGAGAGTAACTGGAATTTGAAAGTGAGTTTGGGCTTTGGTGGTTCACATGTGGAGTGTTGACCGTGGCAGGGAGGGTGGAGTCTTGCGGAAGAAGTGAATGCATGTCACTGCCGTCTTGCATGGGAAAAATGTGTTCTACGAATTTGACGTGACGTGAAAGGTAAAGTTTATTTGTGACGGGGTCAAGGCATTTGTAGGCCGACTGAGTGGTGGAGTAACCAAGAAAAATACGAGTAGAGCGGGGTTGGAGTTTAGAATAGGTGTAGGGACGGAGCCAGGGGTAGCAGAGACAACCAAAAATTTTGAGACGAGTGTAATTCGGAGTGCGATGAAAAAGCAGTTCAAATGGAGATTTAAAATTAAGGCCAGGAGTGGGAAGGCGGTTGATGAGAAAAGTAGCGGTGAGAAATGCATGTGGCCAAAACTTTCGCGGAAGGGAGGCAGTTTGAAGGAGTGTTCGACCTGTTTCAACGATGTGCGGATGACGGCATTCAGAAATGCCATTGTGTTCAGGAGTATGGGGAGGGGTGGTGAAATGAGAAACGCCATTTGCTAAAAAAATTCCTTCGAGTGATTCATATTCACCACCATTGTCAGAGTAAACGGAGATTACGGGTAATTGAAAAAAAATTTCAACCAACTTTTTGAATTGAGGAAACAGAGTTTGAACATCAGATTTTTTTCGTATAGGATACAACCAGATATATTTCGTTCAATGATCGACAAAAATAAGATAGTATCGAAAACAATCATACGATAAATCAGTGGGTCCCTAGACATCAATATAAATTAATTGTAGGGGCGACGACTAGTGAACGAATTGACATCAAGTGGTAATTTATGACTTTTATTACAAGCACAAAAGTTACAATGAAATGAATTTTTGGATGAAACCGGATATCCTAGCTTTTGTGATTGAAGTACAGACGAAGCACCGGGAATGATGGGTGACCAAGGCGCTGATGTCATTCAGTGAATGATGATTTTGAAGTGGAGTGGGCTTGTGGAGCGGGTAAGGACGACATGCAGTAAACATCATTTACGTTCTCCCCGCGAAGAAGTGGCACCCCCGTGCGTAGATCCTTCACCAAGAAATAAAGGGGAAAGAATTCAAGTGAGACATTGTTGGATTGACAAAATTTGGCAACAGAAATGAGATTTCGATTAATGGAAGGAACACATAGAACATCATTTAAGGCAAAGTTAGTATGAGGGGTACGCAATTTGGCTTAGCCAATGTGCGAGATATGCAAACCTGAACCATCACTAATATGTATTTCATCGGGGCCGCCATAGTCCAAGTAGGAATGAAGATTGTCAGTGTCAGTCGTGACATGATGAGAGGCTCCAGTGTCAAACAACCATGATGGCGAGATTGGACGGTGAAATGCAGTTGCATTTGCAGTAGGTGGAGCAAATTGAGGCGAGTGGACAGAATACATGGTTTGAACATCATTTTTGCGGAGAAAACGGGCAAGTTTCCGGCATTCATTTGTAGCATGGCCAGGACGGTCACAGAACCGACAATGTAGAGATGCCCGAGAAGTGCTCGTGCGATTATGGGTATTTGGAGTTGACTACTGATTGCCACGGATAGAGTTGGTACTTGGGCGACCAGAAAACTGATTGGTGCCGCGGGGTGAACCATGTTCTGAATGGCGCCCAACAGGTGCTCTGCCAGGGTTCGTGGTGGTTCGAGAGGAAAACCGGTTTGGGCGATGAGTGTAATTCGCCGTAGCTTCAGAAAGAGAAGGGTGGAATCTTCCATCTTCAGTTGGAGTTCATAGTCTCCAAGTTTGTCGTAGAGCTCATCAAATGTAATGGGCGTGTCACGAGCTCAGAGTGCAGCCGCTATTTCTTTGAATTCCGGTCCTACACCGGCAAGAGTGTAGAGTACCAAGTCATCCTCAGATAGTGGGTTGTCAACAAGTGCAAGATCATCAGCAATAGCCCTCATGTGTTGAAGATATTCCTGAATGGAACGAGTACCACGAGAATTGGTAAGGAGACGTTCTTTTAGGGACATGACTCGCGAGTGAGATTTATTTTCAAAAAGAATTAGGAGACGTTCCCATGCTTCCTGCTACGACGAAACGGTGGAGATGTGAGGCTGAATGGTGTCAATGCAGCTACCAAGCATTGCGTTGAGAATGAGTTGATCTTGGGATTGCCAGAGGATGTAATCTGGGTTAGGAATCCGTTTGGTCGAGGTGAAGGATTCAGGGATGGTTTGAGACGGTGGTGGATACGAACCGTCAATGAAACCCAACAAATTGTGACCAATGAGACCGGAGTATAGTTGAGTTTTCCATACTGTGAAATTGGTGTATGTAAGTTTGGTAGGGAGATGAGATGGTGCATTGAAAAGAACCACAGGGTTGGCCATGGATCAATGAAACTGAGCTTTTAATAAAAAAAAAAACTCTGATACCATGTAGAGAAAATGGTTTTTGTATATTGCTTTTCTTCACTTCATCTTTTCAAGGTTACACGGATATATACACACTAACACAAGTGACGTGAGTCAGAAGCGGAGAGAGAGGTGGACTATGTTTTACACTTTAAACATTTGAAAATGTGGAGTTTGAATATGGGATAAGGCAACAGCCTTGCGCCTGGATAAGGGGCAGCAGTTACAGCTGTGCATGAGCAGCTTGTTTGTGGCTTGCTTGGCAGGCTATCTATTAACAACGAATTTGTGAGACAGATCTTGGAATTGTTTCTCAGTGCTGTCTGACAAAGAATGTATTTAAGATGAATAAGAAGAGTCTTGCAAACATGGCTTTAAAAATTATGTAAAGCTTGGAGGAAGGAATACCGTGCTTGTTGATTCCTTGTCAAGGCGCCTACCTCTTGTCAGTGACTGTCCTACTATTATATTTGGTGCTCGTGTTACCCATCCCCAGCCGGGGGAAGATTCAAGTCCTTCTATTGCTGCGGTATGTATGATATGATTTGACCGTTTGGTTTATTTTACATACTCAAATTTCTGCCTTGATAATTAGAGAGAATGGTAGAGGGGTTAATTGTGGTGATACTTGTCAAGGCGGTAATAAGAAATGTTGTCAGATTTTATTTTTGGTTTTGGGAAGAGCTCAGAGTTTGGGGCATCTGAAAGAGCAAAATTAGATTCTCGAATTTTGAATCGGGCAGGGCAGTCCTTGCTTCGGTTACTGACTGCAAGTTTCCTTCATTACTTGATAAGGTTGTTGCTTCTCAAGATTGGCCGGAGATCACCAAGTATGCTGGGTTGGTTTGTGCTCAAGCCCATTGGCAAGAGCTCATCCAAGATCTGTTTAAGACATGGCAGGACCCAGTTAGAGGGGCCGTGTCTGGTGGCATGATTAAGTATGAGCTCTCTCTCTCTCTCTCTCTCTCTCAAACATAACTACACGAGTCCACAAGCTTTTTTTGATTGTGTAACTTAACAATGGTGAGTTGCTATTGTGTTGTTTTTCTCATCCGAATTTCCTTCGTTTGAATTAGGGAACTGCTCATTTCTTTCCATCGAGCAACTGGGTGGAAACCACAGCGCATTATTTTCTACAGGTATTTTGCTTTCCTCCTGTTATCGCACTTTCTATTTATAATTCTTTGCTTGCTATCTCTGACAATGAACTCATTATGTAGGGTTGGTGTTAGTGAAGGGCAGTTCTACCATGTTTTGCTTTATGAACTTGATGCTATTCGCAAAGTGAGCTCAGATTACTCGCTTTTGGATCCAGGAATGCTTTGTAGATTCTAGAGTCAATTCAACTAATTAAACTTATGATCAGGCATGTGCTTCCTTGGAGCCAAATTATAAGCCCCCAGTTACATTTGTTGTGGTTCAGAAACATCGTCACACGAGGTTGTTTGCCAACAACCATTCTGATCGTAGTTCAGTTGACGGGAGTGGAAATATACTGCCTGGTAATATGTTTGATGCCACCCCATCTGCTTGAGTCAATTATTTATTATGGCGAATGTTTCATGTTGTATAACGTCCATTTTGAATTTATTTTCAGGTACAGTTGTAGATTCCAAGATTTGTCATCCCACAGAATTTGATTTCTACTTGTGCAGCCATGCCGGAATTCAAGTACATCATGCAATTTCTTTTGATGTCTCGCTTACTCGGTTAGCAGTTGGTGAAACTTGCAGGAGGTTTTGACTTGTGCTATTTAAACAGGGTACCAGCCGACCTGCACATTACCATGTATTGTGGGATGAAAACCAGTTTACAGCTGATGCCCTGCAATCGCTGACAAATAACCTTTGCTACTCGTAAGTCCTTTTCGTGATCGAGTTTATTGATGCTAGTGTCTTGTAAAGCTTTGTTGGCTCTGAAATATGTTTAGTGTTTTGTAATCCACCAATCCTTTTGTCTTATTTTTGGTTTTCTGCAGATATGCAAGGTGTACTCGATCCGTTTCTATTGGTGAGCTTCTTTTCCATCACTTCTAGAGTAGTGCAATAATTTATTTAACTGACTGTACTTTGATTTAGCAACCTGTGGCAGGATGCCACATTAGGTTACATCTTACAGCATTTTCGTCAAAAGACCACCAGCCTGTTTATTTTTGGCAGTAATTTGTGTTAACTGTGGTTTGCATTCCTGGCAGTGCCTCCTGCATACTACGCTCACTTGGCTGCTTTCCGTGCACGCTTTTATATGGAGCCAGAGACATCTGATAGTGGGTCGATTACCAGTGGTGCTGCTGGTGGCCGGGGAGGCATGGGTCTTGGTGGACGAAGCACTCGGGCACCAGGAGCTAATGCTGCTGTAAGGCCCCTCCCTGCGCTCAAGGAAAATGTGAAGAAAGTTATGTTCTACTGCTAGGATTGCTGCAGAACTAGGATGAATACCTGAATTTATTGAACTCCGTCTAGCATGCATTCTAACTTTTGCACGCCTATGAATTTGTTTTCTGCTGACCGTTCTCTCTGTTTTCTGGTTTGAAATCTTTTTGTGTGCTTGTTACGCTCACAGCATGTGTAATCGAGATATTACAATGCTGTCAAGCCTGTGTTTTTCTTGGCCCTATTTAGCATGTATTACTGAGCCTATAGTTTTTAATGTCAAGTATCCTTGTTCACGATAGTTGTCCTCGACCCACCCTTGTCAGGAAAATACAAACCTAGCGCACAGCTCGAAACAAATAAAAGGATTTAACAGCCATTTGAACCATCGAACTAGTTAAGGGCTGGTTCTCCGGTGAGATGGTTTTAAAAATGTAGTCCTGAACTGTGAACTCGTTTGCGGTGGGGACCAGCTGGTCGGTTCGCTCTGAACCTGCCGTAGACCTCGTAGGAATAGTTACAAAAGATTGTGTCTGGGATTAAGTTTGTATTATTAATCAACCAAAGAAGCACAAACCTTTTTGTGCTTGCCCTCCCAAATGAAGAGGTGCAGTGAAAAACTCCTGTTTTGAGACCAAAAGATGGCTTCCAATACAGCTGCATGTTGTGCATTCGAGGCACTGCTCCTACCGTATGTTGGTTGTCCTATGAAGCAAAATTTCCCGACCCTGCTGTTGACTGTTGATCTTTCTTTTTGGCTGCATCAGTCTCTGCATGCAATAGGCACGGAGGCAAAATTGCGCTTCTCGACAGCTTAACTAAGCAAACCGCACGAGATAGATCGTCAAGATTGATATTCACCAGGATTAAAACTAAGATTCCAATGCCAGTACCCTGGACCCCAGACCCGGAACCCCGAACCCTAAACTCGAACCCCAAAACCCTAAACTGTAATACCCGCACTTTTCTGAGGGTAAATCTTTTGAGCGTGTTAAAAATATTTTTATCTTAGAAGCGGCAATAATTAGAGGATGTCCGGGAAAAAAAAGGAGAGTTAAGATGCGTTGGGGGTTAAGTTTTAATTTTTAAAAGTTTAGGGGTTATTTTATAAATATGTAAAATGTGGGGCATTTGTGTAATTTTGTAAAAGCAATTTAAAAACCATGTTATTCTAGTCATGCTGCCACCAACTAGCTTACAGTGACAAAGCTAATTAAATAGTAAAATATTGGGCAAGGATAATGACTCTCGGGTGAAAAGAGAAGAGAAAAAAAAATAAAAAGAAAAAGAAGCAGCAGACCAAGAAATAAGAAACAGAGAAGAAGAAGAAATAGGGAAAGAAGGACCAGGGGCCGCGTAGGGGGAAGAAAAACAAAGATCAAAGGATTTTCAAGGGTAAACCCCTCACTTTTTTTTTTTTTGTAATTCTATTTCAAGTTTAGTTTATGATTTCTGTATTAGTGTGTGTTTAGCATGTTCAGTGTGTTTTGTGACACTTTGGGGGGGGGGGGGGGAGGGAGGAGGAGGCGTCCGTAAATGGTGTAGCTCGTGTGTTCGGGTGTAAGGGGGCTGCAGGTGAGAGTATTACAATGGATTGGGTATATATATAATTGCTTCATGGGTTTGGATGCAGGTGAGAGGTTCATGTGTTAGAGTGTGTGGTGGTGTGCGGAGTGAGGTGTTTCAGAGTGTGTTCTTTGTGCGCGTGTATAAATGGCTGGGTAGTGTATGTAATTGTGGGTGTATATGGGTGTCATTTTGTGTGAAATGGTGAGATTAGAGGGTGCCTAGGAGTACAATGTGTGTATGTATAAAACTGCGTGTGCGTTGGTGTGAAAGGTGGAGGTTTTGTGAGAAGTACAGTGCGGTGCAGTGAGGTTGGAGGAGGTGTGCGCGCCTTGAAGTGAAATAGTGGGTGTGATAATCTAAATAGTGACTGTAATTGTCACTAATGGTAGGAATAAATTGGGCAGTTTTTCAGTAAATTTTTATAAATGGTTAGGATCAAAATTGGACAAAGTGTAAAACTGTAACCCCTAATATTTTGACGAGACATACGCTCTGAAATGTTTCGAGAATTTTCGGTATCCGCGAAGGGTGCCAAATTAGGATACCGGTTAACTAAAATTATCAAATTATTTGGCATAGCAAATTAAATCATTTTAATCCGAGAACTTTGGGAGAACCTTAATTTATTGATATGATTTATTATCTAAAATTTTGTACCATTTCGAGACCAATAGGTATTTTTAGCTGAATTGACTTTTTAGCGATCAGTCCCCGTACACTGGTTCGGAATTTTCAGGCGAAATTTTTTTAAAATACTTCTTAGCCCAGAAAAGGACTCCAGAATACTTAAAATAATATTTTGGAATTTTTCGATGCCGGAAACCACCCCCAGGGGTGGTAATTTTGCCACCCTGAAGGGGTATTTTGGTAATTTTACCATGAAAGGTATTTTTGAGTACATTCACATACGATAAGATTATTTTGGTAAGTTTAATCATGGGAACGTTGTTTTGGTGACTTAGGGATACGAGGGGTGTTTTGATAATTTTACACCCTAGGGGCATTTTGGTAATTTTACACATCTGGTAAGGGGATCGTTCTGGGAATGTGCATGAGTTAATAGTGAGTTATAATACAGTAATGTAAACTATATTCTAATCATTGGACTGGGGAACCGATCGACCGTAAAATAGAGTTTGTGATTGATCTTGTTCCCGGTGCGGAGCCTATTTCTAAAGCTCCGTATCGAATGGCTCCGGCGGAAAGAGAGAAAAGAGTACCATGTAGATGATATTAACAGAGAAAGAGAAGATGATATATTATATCAGATGGTGTAGTAAACAGTGAATACAATGGCTCTTTTTATATAGCAGGATGAAGAGAATGAGTGGATAGGAAGAGTGTTGTTAATGTAAAAATATGATTATAGGTGTATAGATCCTAAATAGCTAGAACTCTTCCTATCCATTCATTCTCTTCATCCTGGTCTATAAATAGAGCCATTGTATTCACCGTTTACTACACCATCTGATATAATATATCATCTTCTCTTTCTCTATTAATATCATCTACATGGTATTCTTTTCTCTCTTTCTGTTAATACCATTAACATGGTATCAGAGCCACTGATGAGTGGTCACTCTAAAATTTAGTGTTCACCGAGATCGCCAGCGCCTGGTTCAGTTTCTTATGGCTCTCACTGATGATTTTGAGTCTGTTCGTGCATCTCTTCTCCACCGGAGTCATTTTTCAACTCTTGAAGCTGCTATATCTGACCTTCTTTATGAAGAAACACGGCTTGGATCACTAAAATCACAATGCACCGATGCAGTTCTAGCCACTTCTGCTTCTCTCTCTTTCAAAGTGAATTTTTTAGATTCTCGTCAGAAGCGGTGCAAATATTGTCATGAGTCCGTCATTTTCTTCTGGATTGTCCAATCAGAATCTGTAAAATGTGTCATCGAAAAGGGCCTGGTCATTATTTAGAAGATTGTCTTAAGAATCCTATTAAGCAAGCCACCAGCCATCGCCCTCAAAGCACTCAATCCGCTTTCAAGTATGGTTCGAATTCAGCTGCTATTACCACAGATTCTCCCATTGAGAATTCTATCTCCACTTCTCAAATCTCTATTTCTGAGATCGCTGATATCCTTAAACAAGTTCTATCTAACACTGGTAATCCTCCTTCCACTGCATTATCCATCATTTCAGGTAATTCTTCATGGTTCTTTGACTCTGGGTGTTGCAATCACGTGACATCACATCCTACTATTTTTTCCTCAAAATCAGAAATCACCAACTCACAGTTATTCATACAGCTGATGGCTCGCATATGCATGCTAGTCATATTGGTCATGTTTTTACATCAACCCTTACTTTGCCAGACACTTATTTTATACCAAACCTCACTCTCATTTTAATATCTGTTGGTCAGTTATGTGAATTTGGTCTTGACTTACATTTCACGAGTTCGGGATGTTCTGTGCAGGATCTAAGGATAGGACAAATTCTTGGGATTGGCCGTAAGGTTGGGCGATTGTATGAGCTCACTAATCTTCGCATTCCATCTAAATTTTCTTCAAAATACTACTCTGCTGCATCTACATCATCAAAAACTCCTATGGAGCTCTGGCATTCTCGATTAGGTCATCTATCGTTCAATTGCTTACGCTCTTTAGTTTCAAGTGGTCAGTTAGGTGCTGTAAAAAATGAACAGATTAATTGCTTACCTTGCCAACTTGCTAAGCAAACAGCCTTACCATTTAATCAAAGTTCATCTCTTGCATCTGCCCCTTTTGATTTAATCCACTCTGATATATGGGGGCCCTCTCCTAATCTTACCATGGGGGGATCAAAATACTTTTTGATTTTTATTGATGATTACTCTCGGTTCACATGGCTTTATCTTATGAAAAATCGATATGAATTGCCTAAAATCTATCAAAATTTTTCCAACATGATACAAACTCAATTTTCTTGCACTATTAAAATATTTTGCACTGATAATGCCATGGAATATAAGAAAGAAGAATTTTTGAACTTTCTTCAGCAAAATGGCACCATTGTTCATCGGTCATGCCCTGGAACATCACAACAAATGGTCGTGCAGAACGCAAGCATAGACATATTCTTGAGACTACTCGTGCCTTGCTTATATCTGCTTCTTGTCCTGAACGTTTCTGGGGAGAGGCTGCCCTAACAGCTGTTTATACAGTTAATCGTATACCATCTCCCATCATTAAGAATTAATCTCCTTATGAATGGTTACATGGTAGCTCTCCAAACTATATTGACCTCAAAGTTTTTGGATGTGCTTGCTTCGTTCTCCTTCAGCCCCATGAGCGAACAAAACTAGAACCTTGAACTCGCCTTTGTTGTTTTCTCGGATATGGCATTGAACATAAAGGTTACAGATGTTGGGATCCCATCTCAAACCGTCTTCGAGTCTCCCGTCATGTCATTTTTTGGGAAAATAAGATGTTTTCATCCATGTCTAAATTTCAAATATCATCAGCTACAAATTTGTTGTTTACTGACCCTCTTGTTGATTTACTTCCTGATCCAAACTTTCTTCCTAAGCTCATCACAACGAATCAACCCACAACTAATCTAGAGACTCATGATCCTTTTGTGGATCCTTTAAACTCTGAAGAACATGACACTCCACAGACTTCCCCACTTGAGACACCTGACTTGCCTGAGGACCCCACTTCAGCTACTCTAACTCCCGAGGAACTAGATTCTTTTGACTCACAAATACCTACTCTAGAGACTTCTTCTCTCCAGCCCTCTGAATCTCTCTTTGAGTCCCAACTTCCTCCTTCACAGAAAAGGGTAAGAAAGCTGCCTACTCGTTTCTAAGACTATCATTGTTTCTCTGCCATTGTCTCTTTACATGAACCACAGTCTTACCGTGAGGCTAGTTCTGATCCTATTTGGCAAAAAGCAATGACTGAAGAGCTACAATCATTAAATAAAACTCATACTTGGGATCTTGTCGATTTACCGCCCGAAAAATCAGCTATAGGGTGCAAATGGGTATATAAAATCAAAACTCATTCAGATGGATCTATAGATCATTATAAAGCTCGCCTTGTTGCAAAGGGTTATTCTCAAGAATATGGCATCGATTATGAGGAAACCTTTGCTCATGTCGCTCATCTTACCTCAGTTCAAGCTTAATTGCAGTTGCTGCTGCTCGTAAATGGAATTTATTTCAAATGGATGTTAAGAATGAATTTCTTAATGGTGATTTAACGAAGGAAGTTTATATGCAACCCCCACCAGGATATCATCATCCATCTCGCAAAGTTTGTAGACTTCATCGAGCATTGTATGGTCTGAAACAAGCTCCACGAGCTTGGTTTGCTAAGTTTAGCACCATAGTTTGTCAGTTTGGATTTACCTCCAACCCTCATGATTTTGCACTCTTCATTAGAAAATCAAAGCGCGGGACCATTCTTTTGTTACTTTACGTTGATGATATGATCATCACTGGGGGTGATATAACAGGTATCTCTGATCTAAAATATTTTCTCGGCCAGAATTTTCTGATGAAAGACCTAGGGGTTCTCAGTTATTTTTTGGGTCTTAAGATTTCCTCTTCGGTTGATGGATATATTCTCTCACAGGCCAAGTATGCTTCAGTTCTCTTATCTCGTGCTGGACTGACCGATAGCAAGACTGCTCCAAGACCTCTTGAGCCCAACTTTAAACTCACTCCTTTTGATGGTTCACCTCTTCTGGACGTTACACTTTATCTACAACTAGTTGACAGTCTTGTTTATCTCACTATTACTCGACCCGACATAACATATGTTGTGCATTTGGTTAGTCAGTTCCTATCAGCTCCTCGTTCAACTCATTATGCTACGGTCCTTCGTATTCTGCGCTACATAAAAGGAACATTGTTTCATGGTCTCCATTTCTCAAAACATTCCTCTCTGGAACTACGTGCCTACTCTGATGCTGATTGGGCAGGCAATCCTACTGATCGGCGTTCCACAACTTGCTTTTGTTTCTTTCTTGGTGATTCTCTAATCTCTTGGATAAGCAAGAAACAAACACTAGTTGCTAGGTCAAGCACTGAAGCAGAATATCGAGCTCTTACTGATACTACACAAGAACTTCTATGGCTTCGATGGTTACTTGAAGACATGGGGGTTACTCATTCGTCTGCCACACAGTTACATTGTGACAACAATAGTGCTAATCAGATTGCTCACAATGATGTATTTCATGAGCAGACCAAACATATAGAGATAGATTGTCATTTTATCCATCAACATATTGTTTGTGGCACCGTTCAACTTCTGTCCATCACATCTCTTGAGCAACCAGCAGATATATTCACAAAAGCACATCCAACCGGACGATTTGAAGATCTAATTTTCAAACTAAAAATGGCGTCCTATTCACCACCTTTAATTTGAGGGGGGATGTTAATGTAAGAGAGAAACAGTAAAGGGAGGGAAAGGAAAAAACAGAGCAACAGAAAAGAGAAAGAAAACGGCGCGGGGGGGGGGGGGGACAAAGGAATTTGGAAATATCTCTTGAAGGTAATCTTTCTCTTTTCATTTTAATTTTAGCGTGTGTATTGTGTGAAGGAGGTGTGCCGTGTGGGAAGCTGTGTGTTTTGGTGTGTGTAAGGCTCGGGTTTGGGTTATGGGGGTGTGTTTGTGTTGTATATAAGGTATATATATTTATATATATGTGTATGTTCTAGGGTGTGTTAGGTTTGCATGTGTGTTTTTTTTTTCTATGTTAGTGTGTGAGGTTTGATGTGAGTGTGTGTCTCGGGTATCTGTGTTTGTGTGTATGATTGTGTGTGTAATTGTGTGCTTTAGGGGTGTTAAGAGTGTGTTTGGATGTAAATATGTGGGTTTAAGGCCTTGTTTGTTTCACGGAAAACGCTTTCCGGAAAATATTTTTTCGGAGTATCCTTTCTGAAAATAGCAGTTCCTGAAAATATTTTCATAAATTTTATTTTTTTGCTATTTGGGTGTCATGCAATGATACAAATATCTATAATAAAAAAGATATGTTTTTTACTGTTTCCACTATTTGGGCATATCTGTGTGTTTGTGTTTAGGGTGTGTGTGGGTGGGTGGGTGTATGTGTGTAAGTGTATGGGTGTGTGTGTGTGAGCGTATGCGAGTGTGTGTGTGTGAGAGAGAGAGAGAGAGAGAGAGAGAGAGAGTTTGTGGGTGTGTGTAGGTATGTGTGTTCAGTGGTCCGGAAAATGACTTACCGAGTTTTAAACGGTAACTGATTTTCCGACATTTTGTTCCTCAAAATAAGTTGATTGAAAATCATTTTCCGTTGAAAAATCTTATGCATGCACCAAACACCAGAATACCTTTTCTGGAAAATGATTTCTATGCACCAAACACCGGAAAATGCAAAAAATCTTTTCTGGAAAACGGTTTTGGTGAAACAAACAAGGCCTAAGTGTGTGTGTGTGTGTGTGTGAATTGTGTAAGTGGGTTTGTGTGTGTGTTTTACCGGAATAGAGGCTGCAGAGAAGACAGTGAATAATAGCCAATTAGGGGTGGTGAGAATTGAACTCAAAAGTTTCGCTAAAGATGTTTTACAATTGTAACAGTTTCTTCCCAATTTTTAAAATCTGTTTATTTTTGTGTAGTTTGAAAAATGGTGATTTTTGGGGTGGCCGATGACGACTGAATATGCGATGGAGGCAGTGGTATTTCGGCGTCGTTGCCTGAATCTGGCGATCGGAGAAGACCCATATACTACCCGGTTGCTGTGGAGTTAGTCCTAGCGGCTGTAGTGGTGGATTGGCGGAGTTCATAGCTGTGGTGGTGGTATTTTTGTTGGATCTCAGGAGAGAGAAAGAGAGAGAGAGAGAGAGAGAGAGGAGAAAAACCCAGATCAGGGCGCAGATCCGTGAACACCTTGTTTTCTTAGCGTGTTTTGGCCGGAATCTGGAGTCGTCGGTGATTCTGCACGGAAGAAAGAAAGGGGAAGATCTAAGGGCATTTTTGGTATATCATAATAAATTTGTGTTGCCCTAAATTTTTTTGACTGTTCCCTAACGGAAGTGGGTTTTGTGTAATACAATGACAAACCACAGGGAGCGGAGTGTAATTTTCAAAAGATAGGGGGTCCGTGTGTAATTTAGGGTAAACCTCAGGGGTGCTGTGAGTAATTAACCCAAAGCTTATTTGGGCAAAATGAAAAACAGTAACCCCTATTATTTTTATGAGCGCTAATTGACGAGGCAAAATGAAAAACAGTAACCTCCTGGGATTTTTTTGTGTTCGTGACGAGCGCTAATTGATTTTATCCGATAAAGAGATTTTGGTGTATTTTAAAATAGTAATTTAAGTTATTAAATTCTAAAACTTTTAGAGTAATCTTATGTAGCTAATATAATGTGTTTTCTAAAGTTTCAAGAGTTTTTAATGTCGTTGCTATTGAAGTTGGCCGCGTACGTTCGATCTTGTATCGCGTAACTAAAATCCTTTACTATTACGGCATTTACTATGCGATTTTTAAACGCCATTTTCTGAGCATATTTTGACAAAGTTGAAAATAGTAAATCATATTATTTTTACGAGAAGTATGATTTACAGAGATTTGGAATTTTTGGTGTCCGCGGAGGACGCTAAATTAGAGTATCGATTAGAAGGAATTCCCAAATTATTTGACATAGAAAATCAAGTTATTTTAATCTGAAAATTTTAATAAAACCTTTCAAAAATTTAGTGCCATTCCAAAGTCGATAGCTATTTTTAACAGAACTGACTTCTGAGTGCTCAGTCAGGACATCGATTCGAAATTTTTGGACAAATTTTTTTTAAATACTTTTTAACTCAAAAATGACTTTAAGATGCTTAAATTAGTGTTTTGATGTGCTTTTAAGATTTTTTTGGTGCTGGGAAACCCCAGAGAGTATTTTGGTAATTTGCCACCCTTATAGGGTATTTTGGTAATGTTACCTATAAAAGGTACTTTTGGGTAAATTCACATATGATATAGATATTTTTAGCGATTTTACTTATGAGAGGGCTGTTTCGGTGATTTAAGTGTAAAAGGGGTGTTTTTTTTATTATTTTACACATAAGGGGCATTTTGGTACTTTTACACTCCTGGTGAAGGGTTCATTTTGAGAGTATGCGTGAGTCAATATTGAGTTTATAATATCATTGTATAGACTGTATTCTAATCAGTTGATCGTTCCGTTTAGGTTAAAGCAAAAGACTTTCCGGTTAGATTGGCTTAACTTCGTATCCAGGTAATGGTTTCTATCTGAACCCCAGGTAAGGATTTCTATTCGAACCCTTACTTCAATAACTGCGCTTGTAAGTATTCTTTCAATTTGAATATGGCTATTGTTGAACACTGAGATTTACATTGATATCAGCATGTCATTGCCAAGAAAACTCCAACATTGAAGCTGAATCAGTTATTTGGAGATCATATCGATGCTCGCCTTTTATTGCATGCTGAAAAAATTTGATAATTGTTTGCATTCCTTATTCTAAATTATTGTGCCTAAATTCAATAATTGTTCGTATTTGTTTGAGGTTGTTCTTGAATCTTGAATGAAGAATTGATATCAGCGTTTAAATATCATTGAAACCCTAATTGATTTGGGTTAATTGAATTCATGTTGATGCTCATTGTTATTACATGTCAGGCATTAAATTTCTTGCTGATTATATGACTGTTGTTTTCTGTGTTGACCTAGGAATATGTTCTGTGGGGAGGCGTTATAAGGGGTCTGAATCTGCGTAATTATGTAGGATAGTACCTTAATGAGAAGGTGTAATATCCCAAACTTTGGGAGCCGATTAAAATAACCATTCGGACTCTGAAAAATAAACGGGCGCTAATTCTGAGTAATACTCGGGTATTAAAAGCTTGTGGAAGCTTAAAAGAATTTTGGGGCAAAAATATAAATTTTTGAAAATTTGGGGGTATTTTCGTAATTTTGAAAATTTTGGGGTTATTTATACAATTTTATAAAAGTAAATTAGAAACCATTTTTTTGAGCTGGCCACCTCCTACTAGCTTAATGACTAAGCTAGGAAAAAAAGAGAAGATAATTGAGAAAGGAGGATAGGTTTAAAGAATAAAAACAAAACAAAAAAAAAAACAACCAAAAAGGGAAACCTTTCCCTTTCGGGAAAGGAAGAAGAACCAAGAGAAAACAGAGAAGAAAACCAGCTTCGGCCAAGGAGGAAAAAGGGAAAAAAGAAGGAGAAGAAAAGAAGAAAGAAGAGGGGAAAGGGAGAAAGAAAGAATCTCAAATTTTTGAGGTATGATATTGATCTTTAAATTTCAAAATTGGAAGAATTGAATTGAGAATTTCGAATGTATCTTGCATGTACATGTATATATGTATGGGTCTCGGTTAAACATGGTAATTAGGGATGGAAATTGAAACGAAATTGTGATAAATAGTGTACGACATGAACTTAAAATGAAAGAGGAAGAGAAAGTGATGAAGATCTCATGATTTCACAGTGATCCGTGTGTGTGGGTGTGCGTTTTCAGAGGTGTTCTTTGGTGTGAGAAGTTGGTTCGAATTTTGAGGGTTTGATTGTATATAATTGTATAAATTGAATGGATTTAGGGCATTAAGATGTAAATTCTATGCGATTTAGTGATTAAAAGTGAGAAAGAATGAGAGATTTTAAGTGGGATTGAAGGAGGAATATGCCCGGGTGCATGTGACGGCTGAATGAGGAAGAAGATGAGTGTGTGTGGCCAAGGTGTGTTAGTATGTGTGATGATTTGAACAGTAGACGTAATTGTCGCTAATGTTAGGAATTTCTTTAGGCAGTTTTTCCCTCGAATTTTCATAAATAGTTAGAAGCACAATTAGACAAAGTCCAAAAAATTAACCCCAAATATTCTTACGAGACCTATGCTCTGGAATTTGTCGGAAATTTTTGGTGTTCGCGAAGAGCGCTAAATTGGGGTACCGATTAAAGAACTATATCGAATTATTTAGCATAGAAAACCTAACATTTTTAATCTGAAAATTTTATGGAAACCTTATTATACTGATATGCTTCATATTATAAAATTTCGGGTCATTCTGAGGCCAATAGGTATTTTTCGCGAAACTGGCCTTTTAGCGCTCGATCCGGACACCGGTTCGGGATTTTCGGACAAAAAATTTCTAAAATACTTTTTAGGCCAGAAATAACATCGGGATGCTTAAAATAGATATTTTGAGATTTTTCCGGTGCTGGAAACCCCCAGGGGTGTTTTAGTAATTTATCGCCCCGAAGGGGTATTTTGGTAATTTCACCTATAAGAGATATTTTGAAGTAAATTTACATACAGTAAGATTATTTTAGTGACTTTGCTTATGAAAAAGTCATTTTGAGAATTAAAGTGTACGGGGGGGTGTTTTGGTAATTTGCCCCCCGAAGGGGTATTTTGGTAATTTGACCTAAGAAAGGTATTTTTGCATAAATTTACATATGGGAAGCTTATTTCAGCAATTCTACTTATGGGAAGACCATTTTGGTAATTTAAGTCCGAGAGGGGCATTTTGATAATTTTACACCCTAGGGGCGTTTCAGTAATTTTACATAGTCGGTGAGGGGAGGTTCATTTTGGGAGCATGTGTGAGTTCGTATTAAGTTATAATTTTGTTCTGTAGGCTGTATTCTAATGATTCGATTATTCTGTTTAGGTTAAGGCTTAAAGACTTCCGATAATTTAGCTGCGGATCCAGGTAATGGATTATATCTAAACCCTGGGAAAGGACTTTCGTCCGAACCCTTATTTTGATAACTCGTACTCGCAAGTACTCATTTGATTTACTTATGGCTAATGCCGAACTCTGAATTTGGTATGATATCAGCATGTTCTTGTCCAGAAAATCCTAATATTGAACCTGGATCGATTATTTGGAAATCTTGTGATGCTCGCCTATTATTGTGTTCTGAGCAGATTTGACAATTGTCTGTATCCGTTCTTTCGGATTGTTGTGCTTAAAACTTGATAATTATTCGTAATCGTTTTGTTGTTTATCTGTGATTTTTCTTATGAAAATTCTGATTTCTTCTAAAAATTCGATTTCTTCTAAAAATTCTGAATGCTGACTTGTGTCAGTATGATTATTGTTATTGGAATCTGAATTGATCTCCGTGATTGAGCTTATGCTAATGCTCATTGATATTGTTAATTTTTCTGTGTTGACCTGGGTTATCTGGTCTGTTCGGAGGCGGGCGTTATAAGGCTGGTCTGAATCCTGCATGGAATGCAAGCTAGTGCCTAAATGGACTAGTAATTATTCTGGTACATCATGCATGTGTACATTCTGTTAGCGTGCCGGAATGGCATTGCAATCGCCCATGATCAACGTTGATTTTTTATTTTATCTGCTATGTACACTGCCGTGACTATTACGGAAATGTCTGAAAAGTATTATCTGAAATGATCTGTGCTTCTGTTGAAATCTTTTGAAAAACCTTCATTGTATTTGGAAATGATGACTCTAGAAATGATCTATTATCGATTGTTCTTTTTGGAATCGGTCATGTTGTTCTGGTTTACCTATTTCTGATGAGTTTTTGATCCTTTTGGAAGTCATTGAGTTTTTGACCATCTGAAGTATTCTGGAAATTTTCGTCGGTTGGATTCTTTGGAATCGTTTTGTAATCCTGTTGGTAGTCCTTGTGCGACCTTACTGAGCTCTCAAAAGCTCACCCTTCTTTTGATTCCTTTCTGCAGGTTTTGATTATCAGTAGACTGCTCGGGAATGGGGTGTCTGAGATTCCGATGAGCCCATCATCACTGGATAGTAAGACCCCTGCGTGGGTCGGTACGGATAATTTATTCTTAGGAAATTTGAATTGCGAATAACTTAAGCTGTAATAGTTTAAGCTAAGCAATTATGATCCAGTATCTTGAGAAATCTGAGTTGTTGAATTAGATGATTTGGAATATGTGTTAGTGAACAGGTCTGACAGGTTTGATGTGATCCAGTAGGTTAACGACCCGGGAGTTCGGGGCGACGGAGCTCCAAATTTTCGGGGGCGTTACAGAAGGTCTAGTTATCGTACACCATGCATGTGTACACTTTCTGTGCATTGCCTGAATGGCATTGTCTCTGTCCAAGATCAATATCTTTTGAATTTGCTTGCATTGCGTCTTATAGTGATTGTTTTGGAAATGATGTTTAGATGAATGTCTTGTTATCGGATTGAAGGGGATTGAGTAGAAATTCTTCCCCATATTGTGATCATATTGATTATGATTATCTGAAACCTTCCCCTAGTGTCCTTTAAAGTACTTGTGTTCATTTTGAAACCTTTGAAAAATCATCACTCTATTTCAAAATGATAGCTTTGAAAATGATCTTCAAATGATCGTTTTGGAACCTGTTGTGATTGATAATGATTGTTTTGGTATCTATTTATGATTATTTTGAAATACTTTAGGAAAATTATCATCATATAGAATCCTAAATCATTTGTAATACTTTCGCTTGTCCTTGAACGACCTTACGGAGCTCTCAAAAGCTCACCCTTCGTTTGACTCCCTTCTACAGGTGATCAGCTGTAGAATGCTCGGGAATGGGTTTAGAGTCTGTGTGAAATCCCAGTGAGCCCATCAATACTGTGTAGCGAGACTCCTTCGTGGGTCGGTACTGTTAACTCGTTCTATAAGAACTTGAGTTTGTAACGAGCCTAAGTTTTAATAGTTTAAGTTTAAGCGGTGTTGTAATCTTATAATTTGAGGAATTTGAGTTGATGTCTAGTTTGATGCTCTGAAGTGTGTGCCAGTAAACATGTTTACTATGAAGTGATAGGTTAACACTTCGGGAGTTTGGGGTAACGAAGCTCTGGATTTTCGGGATGTTACAGAAACACTCAACCTAAAACTAACTAGAAACTCATAACTGAGTCTTAAAAAGTTTCCCAAGAAAGTAACAACATGGGAGTTTATGGCAGAAATGACAAACATGGCTATAGAATATATCCAGATTGGATGGAGAATACTTAAGTTGAACGCTATAAGCTCTATTCTTAAGACAATATTTACCCCTATTATAGCAAAATTGATCTTCCAAGATAAAACAATCACCCTCTAGTGACCACTTGCATAATAGAAACTAGACAAATTATTTTGTGAGAGAGAATTGGATAAAATTTGTCGTACTGAAGGAAAGCCTGACATGTCATTGATAATGCACCAAAGGGTTCTTATGAACATGTGCAAACATCTACTAGGATTTAATCTCTTGATAGTCAGCTTTAATAGTCACATAAACTTCAATAGTTACTTAAACTACAGTCACAATTTAAAAGTTGTTTTTTGAATGAACTGGGAAATTTGGAAAAATTGTAAAGTCAAGATCCTTTAAAGGGATCCAAGTCTAACATGTTACAGAAAAGATAGGTTGGGCTCAAGGTGAGGGCTCTAGTGACGATGCATGCCTGCAAAGTGCAAAGTGTGGCTAAAAGACCAGTGCACCTTTAGGCCGTCGCACGACCCGGCTTGGGCGAGCTCGTGTGCGGTGCACCGCTCATATTAACCTATGTTCATACACACTTTATTTTACTAGAACAATGTAACTTATTATATGGGTATATAAATACCGAATTACTTCTCTACCACTAAGCAATATGTGATTGCTTCATTTCGTGGGTCTTTACCCTTAAACTCCCTTAATATTTCCTAACTCTAAGACTTACATCTTCTTAACCACTTGATATATTTTTATTGGTAGTTACACCTTGTAATGTAATCTTTAAAGTCCAACTGTCTAACTATTGCAAAAAATTACCCAATTCTTATAAATTTGAAATATCACATTTCCAACTTGAAAACGTACCTCTTACCATCCTTTGCTAGATTAGAACGCATCTTTCAACTTGAATATCTATAGTTATAGTACACATTTTTTAATCAAAATACATGGTATCCGTATCTTTGAACTAAGAATCCCTGGTGACAATCTATAAAATTTGTATAAGCTCTCATTTATGCTTTGTCTACATCTTAAAACTTTTGTTAGTGCCTTAAAGACAAGCTTTAGATCTTGTCAAAGTAGCCCCATTTCCCCGCACTTGTCGAAGTAGCCTTATTTCCTGCACTTCTATAGGTAGACTAGTAAGGTGCACTTTATGACTTGCACCCTCCTTAAGGATATAGATTTATGTAATGAATACTTTTACTATTCCTTTGTTTCCCATACAAGCATGCCCTACCGTTATATGACATGAAGATCAAATTTTCATCCTTTTGGCGCATCAATGGTTATCATTAAAGGGTTCTTTCCTTGAGCTAGAAGATTAGGGCCGCTATAATGTCTAGTTGGTTTTCACTTGTAAGTTACCTCCCATTTCAAAAGCTGTAGGCATATCTCACTGGACGTATACTATATTACATCCCTACCTAGGCCTTCTATGAAAAGGTCTGTCATATTTTCTTTGGACTTTACCTAACTAATAGGTAAAACTATTTTTTTTTCTTTCTAAGTTGTTCTCGCTATGTTTAAGACTTACATGACCCAACTACCATTTTTATACATTATTGTATGCTTGGGTCAGAAGAATCTCTACTATAAAATCTTTAAGTTATTTTACCTCCTTTATTGATATCAACAATGCAATTGACTCGGAGTCCGTCATAGTATGTGAAACTAAAGTTTGTATAAATTTTTTAGGTAATAAGAGAATGACATTAATATGTAAAGGTTGATGCCAAGGAAATTGGTTCGAAGTTACGTGGAGGTGCCACAAAGGATGCAGTCCGTGTCAACTGCCAGAAGTAAAAAGTAAGATGCAACGAAGGTGAAGTAAGGGCAAAGAGCAAGGCTTCCCAGACAGGCCGTGAGGAGTGGCAGTGTTGTGGAAACAAAGGCTGAGACGAACAGGGCCGACAGTCGACAGTCCAAGTTGAAGTCCAAGCCAAGGTCCAATGTTATGTTGATGTTATGTCCAATGCCAAAGTCCAATTATGTTTCTCTCTCTAGAAGTCAAGAGCTCTGGATTCTAGAGAGAAAGTGCTTTTTGTCAAAATGAGAATTTTTTGAAAAAAATAAAGTCCAGGGTCCTCTATTTATAGGCAAAAGTATGCCTGTGTCATCAGTTACCACATGCCGTCCCCTGGGAGTGACATGTCAGTAAGGGGTCCACAAATGTCAATTCTCCTTTCCCATGTTCGCACTGCCTGCCCCAGATAGAGATGTCAAAAGGGCCGGGTGGCCCGTTTTTGGGCCCGGGCTGGCCCTAACCCTTAGGGCTTGGGCCTGGGCCTGGGCCAGGCCGAATTCTTTGAGAAACGGGCCAGGCCCGGCCCCGTTAGCCCCCCCCCCCCTAATTTTTTTTCTTTTCTATTTTTTTTAAGTCTATTTTATTACATTATTATTTTTTTGATATTTTGGATCTTTTTAGTTAAATTAATAGTTTTTGAGGTGTTATTGAATTCATATGATCAGTATTTTCTTTAACATACGCAGAGAAGTATGGGTGTGTGGTGACTGTGACGTGTTTTTGATGATTTCTGAGTGGGCTTTCATTTAATGTATTTTATAGAATTTGCTTTGTGTTCTACATCACAAGCTAAGGGAATAATTATAAAAATAATTATCATGTATTCTAAACATAAATAAAAATTATGTATTCTTTTTGTTTCAAACCAAAAGAGGTGATTGAATTCTAAATTTAATTTCATGAAGTGGGTGACGTGTTAAAGAGCCTTGAAGAATAATCTCATGTTTCTTTAAATGACCAAAGAATTTGAATGTAACAAGAAAAGATGTTATTTTATCTTCATCGATCTCGTTATTGTTTTTGTTCGATCTACTCTATTTTTCTTTGACATTTACAGGTTTTACACCATATTACGAAAGAGATTAAATTTTGCACTTAAAATCAGTATGTGTGGGCTAGAACAACTAGTTTTTGTACTTAATCCGTGGTTAATGGTCAATCAACATCAATTTGCCTTTTCGAAAGGGGGTTAATTCGTGAAAAAGTGATTGTATACTCATTGGTCCGTTTACAAAAACTTTGCCCTTTGTTGAAGAAGAAGTCTTTATAATAAAAAGTTGGGAAGAAAGGAAAAAAAAATTTGGATTGGGCCCGGGCCCGGCCCGGCCCCGGCCCGATTTCATTGGAGGCCCGTTGGGCCTGGGCCGGGCCGGGCCGGCCCAAGTCCGGCCCATTGACAACTCTAGTCCCAGACAGTGTCACTCTATCTGTCTGAAAAGACTGACCACATAGCATTAGCATGATTAGAGAATGCCCTTGCCCTAGACATCGATCCAAGCCCTTACTGAATCCCATATTGGGTGCGTTAAGAGACGCAGAGAGAACCTGGCAGAGGTGAGGGAAGGCCCTAGTGCCCGACTGTCAGGTGGACCAGGCATGATGCCTTCTAAAGACCTACTCTCGTCATGGAGTGTCCCAGGGGTCATCATTCTAGGGGCACCGACGATCACCGATAAGGTGGGTGCAACGTGGTCACAGCTCAGGAGTTCCTAGTGTCATGCAAGTCACCCCAGCAGTGATAGCTTTTATGGTAGCGAGCCTATCTCTCTGCGAAGGATCCCCATGCCAAAGCACTATGAGGGAGCCCCTCAGAATGCTGCACACTCTGGAGAGAGGGTCGAAGCATGTTCCACGGCCATGGTGGGGATGCGTGGTGTGGTGAATGAATGTGGTTCCTGAGGGCATGTAACACAAGAGTGTGTATGGGCACGGTGCCATCAGCTCAAGACAATGAGAGTGGCGCATGGGCGCGATGCCAACGAGATGAGACATGATAGTGGTGCATGGCCGCGATGCCAACGGCATGAGACATGAGAGTGGCGCATGGGCACGGTGCCAATGGCACGAGACATGATGGTGGTACATGGGTGCTATGCCAACGACATGAGACATGAGTGTGGCGCATGGGTACAGCGACGTCTATTGCGAGACAATACCTGGTGCCAGGGGCACATGCGATGGGAGTGGTGCATGGGCGCGGGCGACGTCTGTCACGGAAGTGGGCGTCGTGCCGGGGGCACGTGACACATGAGCTGTGCATAGGTACGGGCAACTGGTGTCGTGGAGACAGTGAGCTAGCCAACTGGTGTTGAAGGTGCTTGATGTTGCACAAAAATGGGGAATAAAATCTCTGGTAATGGTGGAAGTTGGAAGTGGGAGCGCGCGGTCGCCGGTGAGGGATGCCCCAGAGATGGTACGCTGGTCATGTCCTTATAGTGTTTGGCCTAGTGCAAAAGAGGTGTGCACTAGTGGGTGTGTGAAGAGGGGAGGACAACACAAACCTCCCAAGGGGCGGGAAGGCAGTCGACCCCTGAATAAGAAGATGGCCAACCCTCTAGGAGAAAGGCGGCTGACCCCCTTAAGAGGAAGGCGACCGAAGCCCTAAAAAGGAAGGTAGCCGACCCCCAAGGGGGGAAGGCCCGCCGATCTCTGAGGGTTGGAACACAAAAAGGTAAAAAAAAAGGTGAAAAATGAACGTGATTTGAACATGCACATTTTAAGCGGTTTAAAGCGTTGACCACGGTGACCTGTTGCGTAAAACAGGACCTACCGTGGGCCTTTGGGTGCTACCAAAGTAGGTTGGGAACACAAGCCCCATGAGTGTGGTGCCCATGAAAGGACGACCTGAGCAGGCACCGCACGCATAAAAGTTGTCATGCAAAAATCATGGTAGCGACAAAAATACATTTGCAAAAGTGATGGTAGTGAAATATTATTAGTGAAAATTTCTTTTGATAGCGAAAAAGTGTTTGGTAGCAAAAGAGATGACATTATTGAAAATAATGGTAGCGTAAAAAAATGCTGGTAGTGAAAATTTGGTTGCGAGTTAAAAAAAGTTGTTAAATTTTGGGACCTTCCAAAAGGCACAAAAAGGACGTAAGGGATTGCGGCCAAGTGGAAGTGGAAGGGAGGAAGCAGTGGCCGAACCCACTTGACTGACCCACGGCACTTGGCCATGGCCGAGGGGCAACGGGGAAGGGGTACTATAGGGTATGGGGAGAGGGAGAGGGAGAGGGGAAAAGGGGAAGAGGATGGCAGAAGGGAGTGTGGCTGAAGGAGGTGGGGGTCGGCGGGTATGGAGGGGTTGACGAGGAGAGGTGGGTTAGTTGGGAGTAAGGTGGGTCAGTCAAGGTAGGAGGGAAGGGGGAAAGAGAGAGAGAGAGAGAGAGAGAGAGAGTGAGAGAGAGAGTGAGAGGAGGTGGTGGTGGCCGAAGGGCAACGGTGACAGGTGGTGCGGCCGAAAGGGAAGGGCAAGGGAAAGAGGTCGAGGGGAGTGGGAGAAGAGGGACAAGGAAGGTGGCCGAGGTAGGGGGACACGTAGGGCGGCCGACCATGTGGTCGATCATGATACCAAGGTTGAGCAAGGAGGGGGGCAGCCATACCAAGGCTGGGGCTTTGATGAAGATGATGAGATGGAAGCAATGGGCTAGACCGCCAGGTGGAGAGACTAGCCGGCCACATTCGTCGCGAGACACAGTTACCACACCTACATCAACGTATCGGGGCACCAAGACTGTGCCAGCACAGACTGAGGGGTCGGGGGTGCCGTTGACATTTGATGATGGTGGGGTGGGGAGTTTTGATCCTAAGCCGAGTAAGAGTAATACTTTGTTGGCTGTGAAGGGTGCTGTGCCCAGTATACTGGATCGGTAGTTATGGAAGGAGCTGTCTATTTGGGCAGTTGACGGATTTTTTATTGTGCCTTGGGGTGGTCCATCGATGCGTGAGAGCCCTCGGGTGCCATCACCTTACATTCGAGCTTCGAGTTGGGAAGATGCACCTGTTTTTATCACCGAGATATATGTCGACGCTGTTAGTTGAGAGAGAGGACATGCCTTGGTCGCCATGGTGTTCAAAAGCCACAATGCGAAGCCGGTGGGATGGGATTACTGGTGAGAATATATTATGCAGTGTCTGGCCTAAACTAAGACATTACGGACATTGGGGTTGGTGCCGGCCATACAGATCACGGCGAGGGGGTTCGAGCTGTTTCGAGATATGGCTAGTATGAAATTACTGTTGTTGAGATGGAGCTCCCAGCCACACACGTTCGTGATGAATTTCGGAGAAATAGGGCCGACGTTGTGATGTTGACTGGGTTGCCCATGCATGGGGTTCAGGATGCTTGTGCACTTCAGCTGAGTGGGGAGGAGCGTGTGCTACACACAAAGCTATTGGACATCTTGGCCAGGATGAAGAGACACAAAAAGGGTACATATAGCAAATAGATCAGGCATTTCTTTGGTGCTACGCAAGTGCGGCCTGGGCAGAAGCTAGGTGATTCTGCCGAGTTTGTTATGGGGCCTTATTACAAGGCCGAGAGATATGAGATGATTGCATTACTGGCTATGTTCTTGTCGAGGTAAGTATCGTGTTGTCTCCTTTCCATGATATTCTAGGGAGAGAGTGAGAAGTCATACTTGGGGGTAATTTTTCCTAGGATAGTGATCGTTTTTGTAAACGTCATTGCGTTATGTCACTTACAAGAATTACCATCTAGGGTTATGGCGATTAAAGCTGGGCCAATGGGAAAGAAGAAAAGATAAAGGAAAAAGAACTATGAAAAAGGCTAAAAGTGTGCCTATCTAACAAATGTTGCTCTTAGGCTGACATCAACAAGACTGACGAGGTGATTGAGGAGAGAGATTTGGGAAAAGGCAAAGGTCCAGCTATATAACAAACGGTGTTCTTAAGATGACATCAACAAAATAAAAAAAATTTAAAAAAAACTATGAAGTGTACCTATCTAATTAGTGTGCCAAACGAGCAAGAGTGAGCCTATCCTTGATATGTCCTAAATAACTGAGTGTTAAGACCCTAGAAATCTTACAAATTGATGAGGCCATGGTCACTAGATGTTACACTGCAACATACACCTCTTATTGTTGTTCTTTTTCTTCTCCTTCACCGTGTTAGCTTTTCCTATGAAATCCTAACAACCAAGTAAACTTTATCCTTCGAATGTTTTCTTTGACTTAGCATTATAGGTGTGTTAAATATTATTGGTTTGCATGAATTAGTGTGACATACTAATTAAGAAGCTGACAAGAGTACAATTACATCTCCAGATATGGCATGACATATGTCGATGCTAAAATTGTGTTATAGGATCCACTTTCCAAGAAGGAATCTAGTTTTTGCTACCTATGAAATTCTAGTGCTAATAAAAAGGGATAATTTCATAAAATACCCCTGTAGTTTGGGGTAGTTGCAAAAAGACCCTTGTTGTTACGAAAATTGCAAAAAGACACAGGAGATTGCAAATGTGTTGCAATCATTAAAAAAATTGTTCAAACTAACAGCATGTGATGTTCACGCTCCTGAAGAGTGTGTTTGGTAGAGATTAACTTAACAAAACGAAAAAATGTCCTTTATTTATTCTTCCTTCCCCAAATCCTAAACCCTAACCACCACCCATTTCTGCCACCACCGCAGCCTCAGCACAATCGCCGCCGCTGCAGCCACCTGCTCTCCCAACCACCTCCGCGTCAGCCCCTCAAGCCATAACTCTAGCCGCCACCCTCACCAGGCCCCATCTACCACCACCACCCCTTCTTTCTGCCACCTCTCATTTCCACCACCACTGTCCAGCCCAATGTACCTCCGAAGCCGCTAGCCCCAACCACCCACAGAGACCCCAATGCTGCCACTTCTAGCCCCTTCGTCAATCCAAGCCAAGTGCACCGCCTCCACCGGTGCCTTCCACCCACCATAAACTCCACGTCACCATCCCCGTCATCACCCCAACCTCTTGTACCACTGCTAGCCCTGCCATTAACCCCAGCCATTTCCACTACCGTCAGCCTCGCCGCCAGCCTCGCCACCAACCTTAGCCTATTGCGTCACCTCTACCAGCCTGATTCACAAACCACAAGCCTAGATCTACAATTCAAAAAACAAACCTAGATCTACAATCGGGGTTTCTACAATTAGGGCCGACCCTAGATCTACAATTAGGGCCAACACCAACCTCGCCAGGCGCTACCGCTACTTGCCCTCTCCACCCTCCATGAACCTACGTTGCCGCCTGCCAGCCCCGCCATCAACCCCATCCACGTGCGCCGGTGCCAACACCACGAGCTTAGCTTTGCTACCCAATACCAACACCATTCATACCCAAAAAAAATTATAGAGGACCTAAGGTCTACAATTACAGTATATATAGAGGGCAATTTAGACATTTTCATCATTCTGTTACGGGATTCGTCGGTTGCAACACTCTTGCAATCTCCGATGTCTTTTTACAATTTTCGTAACAACAGGGATCTTTTTGCAACTACCCCAAACCATGGTGGTATTTTATGCAATTATCCCTAATAAAAATTTAACACATGAATGATCAGTTCCATGCCTTCGATGCATAATAGCTTCCTTGGTGCGGTCAATGGGTTTCCAAGCCAAGCACCTATGATGCATATCTTTGCATCGTGTGTGTTATCATATGTGGTTTGCTATATTGAATATCTTCTACTTAGGTTTATAAGCCAAATCCCTCTGGTGCATCTTAATTAATTTAACCCATCTTAAAAACTAATAATTATACAAGTGTAGATGGTGAAACATTTGATTACTTTTTTCTAGAGCGCTCCAATGTACATTTGTGTATTTGTTTTTAAAAAAGACAAGGATGAAGAGGAATTGGCTACTGACTCATTACAAATGGTGAGAATTTGAAGATGAATTTGGTTATATAATATTTCTTAACAGATATTATATGTACTTTTTTCTGTTTCATGTTTTTGGAAGCTCACAGACCAAAATTACAATCAATATTAAGAATAGAGCCGTTATATAGCTGGACTTTATGAACATTTAGTAAATCTTGAGGGCAAAGTAGAGGAGAAGAGGAATTATGACCATTTTGTGGTAAAAGTAGACCTTTTAACTAAAAGTAGCACCAAGCCGTACAAGTGCGCAAGCACACAACGTGACTTTTGTTTGTTGTGAGTCCTTTAGATATTTATTTTTCTTAGTTCTAAACCACCTTTGACATTTATCTTTATTGTGGTTGCGTAGACGAAATTCTAAGCCAAGAGAATGACAATCTTTATCGTTCTCAAAAATCACTATTTTAGGTGAAAAGCACATGAACTTTACTAGAAAACACACATCACACGCGGACACACACACACACACATGATGGGGCTTGATCCACAGCTAGCGTAGTGGAAAGCCCCTTTATTTCTAGCCGATTTTAACTGTCCACGTCCTAATTTAGACGGTTCAGATCATTTTTTTTTCTCAAACATCACGCCAACTGCTGCTAGGAGTAGCGGTTGGTGTTTATTCCCAAACTACGCTTATTAGCCCTTTCTTCTATTTTTCTATTTGAAAAAGAAATTTCCGAACCTCTACAAAGAGTAGCTATGCCAAAAGCTTTTCCATTCCCATATACATTGTCCATTACAAGATTTTTCCGGATTGTGCCACAATTAAGCATCACCAAATCCCTTCAATTCCCTGTCTCCATTCAAAACTCAATCAGCCATCTCCATCCAATCATGTATAACATTCATCACCAAATCCATTTATCACATCAGTTACGCCATTTTCTCAATTGGAAATTGAGAACACAAGTATAAAATGCATCACCCTGGGAACTAAAATCAATTAATGAAGATCTAATCTAAATAATAATATGCTGAAAGCAATTAAAGTTATAGAAAATTAATCTGAAAAATGCTTATTGTAGAACAATCTGGTAAATGATCTAAAAAAGGTAAGAAAAAGTAGATCCCTCGTTGCTTCAGAGAACTCAATGGCGGATGATGGCGGCATGGTGGTAGGATCAGCGAGAAACAGTGGCAGCCTCGACAAGGGTTGCTAGCGGCAACGGCATCAATGAGGAAAGGTGGTGGCATCGGTGAATTTTCTGCAACAATGGACAGCTAGCGGCCAGGGAAAAATTGATGGATGGGGGTTGTTGGCAGTGTTACTCTCTGTTAGAGTAATGTCAGCGTCGGCTTTGGGAAGCGACAATTACAGCAGAAGCGTCGGGCAGAGGTAGCATTAAGGTAGCATTTGAAAACACTTCTAATTTTGGCTTTTGGTTTCCAACAAAAATAAAAAAATAAGTTTAGTTTTTTTTTTAACAAAAACAAATGAGTTTTTGATTATCCAGTTCTTATTTTGAGTTTTTTCTTTTGGATGTTTGATTACCCAATTTTTATTTTGAGTTTTTTTCTTTAGTGGTAGTTTGCGGTAACGGTGGTGGCACGTGGCAGTGGCCGGCGGTGGTGGCTGCCAGCCGGCGGTAGGCGCCGGAGGTGGCCCCCGGCGATAGCCTACTGTGGTGGTCAGTAGTGGGCGATGGTTGTCGTGGTGGGAGGTGGTGGTCTCAAAATAAAAACGAAAACTGAAAACCCAAAACTCCAAATTATAGTTTTCAAAAACAGCCCTGTTTTAAAAACTGGTTTTCAAAATTGAAGGGAAGAAAAAACGAAAACTATTGCTAAACACGTTTATTTTCTCCAGTTTAAAAACTGAAAAAAAGAAATCAACGAGAGCCTAAGTCTCTTCTCTTTACTCTTATCAATTCTATTGCCGATAAAAGAAAGATGAGATTAGGTAGTATAGCCTCAAGGACATTAACCACTCCAATGACAAGCGGTTGGTCGAGCATCTCTTAAACAAAAGATTTTGACAATCCAATGGCAGTCCCAGAGCAGCCGGAAGACGGGGCTTTTCCCGGCATTAGTTGTGGATCAGCCCCCAAATATGATATGTGTGTATAACATAGATCCGCCTATGTATATAGAATCACAATCATTGTCATCCAAACCTTTGTCTCAAACTAGTTGGCTCGGCTAGGTAAATCACTTTTTTCAATTCCCCCTGGTAAATTCCTTGTGATTGCTTTTTTCCAATACCTCTTCCCAAGTTATCTTAGGTTTATCTCTACCTCGTGTTACCCTATAAACTTGACAAAAATCACAACATCTTAAAAGGGTATTTAAAGGCCTACGTTGGATATGACCAAGCCATCTCAAGTGATTTTCATAATATTTTTCCTCAATCAGTGCCACCCTCATTTTGTTGCGAATATCCTCGTGTCTTATTCTACTTCTCCTTGTATGGCCTAGACATTAACCTTTCTGTTACACTCATCTCACGTTTAGAGGCTTTTCTCAATTGCTCAACATGTTGATGCATAGTACATTGCTTGCCTTAGTGACATATTATTTCTTAGTCTCGCTTAACCTGAAGCCTCGGGATTTTAAATTACTTCATCACTCTAAATTAACTTTTGGTCCGACTGTAGTCTCATATAATCCTACTCTACTCCAGTTAATTGAAACAATGTTACTTGTGAATAACATCGAGTATGGGCTACAGCGTTGTTATCTCGCCTTGGTTCTTCACTTTGATTTGATCAACCCCAAAATTAACTAAAAGTAGGCTTTGAAAATCACAATCTAAGAAACTTCTTCGGTATTTAATCACGTCTTCCGTTGAGGTGAGCATTTTCACCTTCCATGTCACGCCCCAGACCCGGAGGCGGACCTTCATATACTATTTTAAAATTTTCCTGCTTACGAG
Source organism: Escallonia herrerae (assembly GCA_033070095.1). Taxonomy (NCBI): domain Eukaryota; kingdom Viridiplantae; phylum Streptophyta; class Magnoliopsida; order Escalloniales; family Escalloniaceae; genus Escallonia; species Escallonia herrerae. The sequence goes on from JAVXUP010002665.1 coordinate 93,203, forward strand.
AAATATAATATCCAAAATATTTTGCAAAATCATAACCCCGACGAGGTAATCAGACCTCTAAACATATCCTAAATCAAAAGCTAGCATTCATGCTCAAACTCCGATAAATGCAACGAAAATCTGATAACAATAGTTCCTTCCTAAATATTGAGGTTCCCAAAAGCTGCTTAATCAAACCATTACAAATTTTCTTTCTCAAGTCACTAAGGATAGTATAAAATTAAAGAACAACTTCAAGGTCATGCATATAGATACCTCCTCTACCATTGTCTTAGTTCAATTACCTGAAATTGGAGGAAAAGGGGGATGAGCAGAAGCCCAGTAAAGATTACCCACAGAATACAACGCAGGTATCCAATAATATGTAGTTGAGTTAAACGAAACAAATGAAAACTAAAGTGCAAAGACGATAATTAAGCCTGGCACGACAAATCTCATTTCGGGATATTAACCCATCAAAGGTCAAATTAAAGTCAAAGTCAAAGAAACACATTCGAATAATTGAACTAATAATCGAATACAATACAATCACGTAATACGTGACTGTAAAGCACGTTAACCTAAGTACGTGAAGGTTCTAAGTTCAAAGTTTGCATACCGGTAGCAATTGTCATATCATGTCATGATATCAGGTTAACCTAAGTACGTGAAGGTTCTAAATTTTAGTTCAATTCAAAGAGTTCAAACGAACATCAAAGTATCTCACTGACATATTTGTCGCAAAAGTATCAAAACTTGCATTTCAATAAGAATGACTTAACGATTTCAGAATCTATTCGATATTAGACTCAAATCGAAGAGGACCAAGAGACGAGTTTAAAAAAAGAAAAATTGACTCGATCCGAGTTTGCACAAGCTCGCTACGCAAGAGTGAAGGCATTACTAGCAAAAAGGTTCACATACCTTGTGAATTCCTAGAACCTAACACATGGCAAGTCAATTGTGCCAACTTGACGGCCAATTCTCCGGATCCAGATCCCTGCTCTAACCATGGGTTACAGCAGGGGTGCTGTCCCTATTGCTGAGAGAGAGAGAGGATGAGGAGAGAGAGAGAGGATGAGGAGAGAGAGAGAGAGGGGATCCAAACCATGGTTACTCTCTCTCTCTCTCAGCAATGGGGACAGCACCTCGCTGTAACCCATGGTTATAGCAGGGGATCCAAATCCCAATTCTCCTAAACAGAACATCAACATTTTTTAAGTCTTTTGATAGGCAATGATTGCTTGGTGTTAATGGGAAACATTAATGTGGAGAGAAAATGGCTAACTGGCAAAACACTGAAAAGACAGACGAACCATTGTGGTGTGAAACAATAGAACGCACAGTAAACGAGGCAAGAAATATTTTATGATAGTGTTAGAAGTTGATAGAAAATACCACGGTAAAGAACACAACGATAATTTTCATGAAATAAAAACTTTATCATTGAAACGAAAATTGGAGTAACGTGACAGGTCAAAGGGCACAATAATAATGAAGCAGTTATGTACATGAAACTCTTACCTCAAATTTACGCAATAATCTTCACCAAATCGCGTAAACTTCCGAAAATCTCCAAACCTAAATATTTTAGGCCTAATCCAAAAATCGTACCTTCAAGTTTACTCAAAGTAGAGCTTTAGTACCCAAGTTTGAAGGTGTACCAGAGAAGTACCCAACTTTTAAAAAGCGTACCAAATCAGTACCTAAGCTGACGGAGCACGGATGTCATTAAAAAGTCAGAGGGGTATGACTGTCACTATTAAAAAAGGTGTTTTTACTTAAAAAAGTTCAGGTACTGATTTGGTATAGCTTACTTTTCATAGATACTCCTTTGGTACGGGTTACTTTTACTACTTTTTTTTATTAGCCATTCGACGTGGCACTATCTTAATCGTTTGATTATTTTATATTCCTTATTTAATCATTAAAAACTCTCTCTCTCTCTCTCTCTCACACACACACACACACACAAGTCCACTCGTAGTAGCTTTTATGGCTGGATCACCCCATGCTTGTGACAGAGCTGCACCACCTCCTCACATTCTCCATGTCCACCGTCGTCCTTAGTTTTTGCTTCGAGATCGACTTGCACGCCAGTAGCTCCCTCGAGCTCCGATCGATGCACATGTACATCACGCCAAATTCACCGCGGCCCAGCTCTTTGTCCACCAAGTACTTCTCTTCAATGTTCTCATCCGCGATGTAGGTCAAGACAGTAGTGACCTTCTTCTGAGCTGCTCCATTGACGCAGGACCGGTCCTTTTTGCAGTGATCGTGGCCGGAGAATTCCGACGACTTCACGTCCTCCCTCGTGATTGCCGCCGGAGATCTGCAGCAATTTCCCATGAAATCGAGCCAGATTTGGACTAAATCGAGACCAGCATAAACCCAAACCCTAACCCTAGCCCAAAGGCTATCATATGTTAAGTCACCAACTATAAATCCAGAGCATTTCAAAAGAGGGAAAGCGAGCTAGAGCTACACAGAGAGTATAAGGTTCGATTTAGTGAGGTAATCAAGCAGTACTTTTCAGTCTGTACAATTATAAAAAAGTCCTGCTGTGTGTGCTCTTGTGTGTAAAACTGAGTGGCTGGTTGGGGGTTTCAAAAGGGAATAGGATGGTGAGAGGGAACAAAACAGAGGCTGGGGGCTTTTGGGTTTATGTGTTGGATCTTTACATACATTCTGATTCTGTGCATTTTTCTTCTCACAGGGCAGAGGATAGAATGATGGGATATAATTGTTGTGAGGGAGGGTGTGTGTGTATAATTGTTGTTAGTGTGTGTAATTGTTGTGAGGGAGGGTGTATAGATGGGTTTTGTGAGAGTATGTTTGTGTGAAGTTGTTGAGTTTAGAGGGAGAGGGAGAGGGAGAGGGGGAGAGAGAGGCAGAGAGAGAGAGTTTAATGATTAAATGAGGAAGATAAAATAATCAAATAGTTAAGATAGTGCCACATCGAACGGCTAAGAAAAAAAAGTAGTAAAAGTAAACTGTACCAAAGGAGTACCTATGAAAAGTAAATTGTACCAAATCAGTACCTGAACTTTTTAAGTAAAAACATCTTTTTTAATAATGACAATCATACCCTTTGACTTTTTAACAGCATTTGTGCTCCGTCAGCTTAGGTACTGATTTGGTACGCTTTTTAAAAGTTGGGTACTTATTTAGTACACCTTCAAACTTAGGTACTAAAGCTGTACTTTTAGTAAACTTGAGGGTACAGTTTTAGAATTAGGCCAATATTTTAATTAGCCCACATACATTAAAATCTTAACAAGCACAATTCTAGTATGATCTATTCATCTTTATAACCAAAAGTGGGTTCAAGATTCTTACCAATTGTGCATAGAAAATTACAATCCTCCAAAAGCCTAATTATTTTGTTCTTCTATTTCTCTGTAAGCCAAAACTGAAGGTATCGATAAAACAGACTTGGCTAGCCTTTAAAAGTCTCTAAGTTTGGTGATTAACTAAAAGACCCCTAAACATTCATTACTTATTTCAAAATACTCCAAAAATAATTAGATTTGCAAAGATGTCCTAAACATAACAATAATTTAATTATTAGTTATCTGGGGTCTTATTCTACTTCTCATTGTATGGCCTAGACATTAACCTTTCCATTACACTCATGTCACGTTTAGCGGCTTTTCTTAGTTGCTCAACATGTTGATGCATAGTACATTGCTTGCCTCAGTGACGTACTATTTCTTAGTCCCGCTTAACCTGAAGCCTCTGGATTTTAAATTACTTCATCACTCTAAATTAACATTTGGTCTGACTGTAGTCTCATATAATCCTACTCTACTCCAGTCAATTAAAACAATGTTACTTGTGAATAACATCGAGTATGGGCTACAGAGTTGTTATCTCGTCTCGATTCTTCACTTTGATTTGATCAACCCCAAAATTAACTGAAAGTAGGCTTTGAAAATCACGATCTAAGAAACGTCTTCGGTATTTAATCACGTCTTCCGATTAAGGTGAGTATTTTCACCTTCCAATGTTCATAATTTTAGGTAAAGATTGACATTCAAAAAAATAACGTCGAGTGTCTTGCTTGGTCAATGCTAATGGACTTAGATTGTACTGAAATACACTTTTACAGAGAAGAGAAATTAATCTACTCCCATTGTGTGGGTGGTTTGTACATCTTTTGTATTGATATTTTACTTCTGGAATTATATCCGCTTTACATGTGATTGAATGGAGGGCAATTTGTGAGGTTAGCTTCCCATTGATACGAGCTGAGAACTATTCAATGTTCTTCCTGAAACATTATGCTTGTCAAACATGATAAAATTTCTGGGTGGTGGAATTACTTCCCACAGTACTTTCTTTTAGTGGTAATATTAATTGGTGATATGCAAAGGTGAAAAACTTTCTGTTGTGATGGATTAGAGTCATAGTCTGTGAGAGAAAACATGTAAATAATTTCTTTTAGTTTTGTACAACCCAAAACATATGAATATTGTTTGCATAATTACCTTAAATTAGCCTATGTGTTTGCATGATTACCTTGAGTATGGCATGATTGAATTCAGTTTGTTTACCTACTTCTTTTCGTGCAATAAACAAATCTTTTACTCTTGATTTTCATATGCATGATCTTGGTCCTCGAGGCAAATTCCATTTTGCCAAGTAGGTAAGGAGCATTTGAATGATCCAAACTATTTTATTATAGCTACTTAATTTATACGTAAAAGTTGTAATTTTGTTCTATTCTTTTTTCTCTATTTAAATATCTAGTGTTAGTGTTTACTAATGCCCTTTTTCGCAACATCTAGTGCTGTCTGGTATGGTTATAGGGGAGGGCTGGGTGGAACGCTGGACGGTGCAGGAAAAAATGGAACTGCTACTGGAAAAGCCTGTCCAAAAGGGCTTTATGGTATATTATGTGAGGTAGGTTCTTAGTTTGTTGCATTCTAATATATTCCATGCCGTCTAGAATTTTGGACTATTTCTTTACTGCAAGTGTCTTGCCTTTTGGTTCTATATGTCAATTTATTTTTTAAGCCACTTGCAACTTCTACGATTTGAAACTTAAAATATCACTTGGAACTTCAATTAACTTGAACAGTGCTGTTTCATGCGGCTCTGGAGATTTTGAGAATATTATTGTTGATTTGTATGAAGGAATTTTTGGAACAGGGCGGTGAAATGTTAGGATGCACCTGAATAATACTTCTAAAGTCCCAAGCTTTTGAAAGCACCATGATATTGTTACTGCTCAATAATCCTGATTTTGTGTTTGGCTCGAATTTCTACAGGAATGTCCGGTCGGCACTTACAAGAATGTTTCAGGATCTGATAGAGCCCTTTGTTACCAATATCCAGCTTATTTTTTACGTTGTTATCCGAGGTATCTCTATACTTCAGTGCAATTCTTTTGCAAATTTTATAAAATTTATAATATGTTTCTTATTGCCGAAGTATTGTTGGCGCGTCCGATCCATTATGCTCAAGCACTTTCAAAAAATACATCAAAGTATTATACAGTTTTGTTTTACCTACCTATATAGTATGTATATACAGCATAGTACAAAAACCTCTCTTTAATGCCCTTGCTTCAGTACTTTGTGAGTACAAATCCCCGATGTGTGGCATAGCTGCACATTTCTCTCAGTGGCTGGAGCTTCTGTCCAGCTATATACTCTATATTTGATCCAAGTTTGTATAACATGAAAGCAACCCTGTACATTGGAACTTTGGTGCAAACTATGGCTGCTTCATTCAAAAATTGATTCCATGTCCCTTTGTTGATATGTATCCTCTGTTTATTCAGCACCATTGCTATAGTTCCTGTGCATACTCACAGTGCAGGAATAAATGGTCTAAAGTCTCGGGGTCTTTTCCACAAAGCTCACATGTATCTTCTGTTAACAGATTCCAAGTTTTCAACTTACTCTTCGTTCTAATACCTCATTTGCTAATCAACCACAGCATCACAGCACATTTAGGTATATTACCTAAAAACCAGAGAAGTTTCCACCAAGTGACTGCTGGTGCTTTTGTTCTCAGACTTTCCCATGCTGATTTTATAGTGAAATTGCCACTAGGATGAGGTTGCCAAAAGATTTTGTTTGTTTGCTCTTCATCAGGTCTAGGCAACGATTCCAGCACTTGGTTGAGGAACCTTAGTTCAGCTAATCTGGTGTTTGGTACTGTCCATGCTCCCCTTTGTATAATAGCACTTACTTTGTTGTGCACATTCAGTCCAACATCATACATTACTCTATGCCCCAATCTGTTGAGTAATGTTTCCTCTCCAGCCCACTTATCAAGCCATAGCCATACATCTTCTCCATTCCCTACTTTATATGTACATAACTGTACCATCTGATTCCTCATTTTGACTAATTTCCTCCAAGTCCAGGAGAGATTTATTGATGGTTTGAAAGTCCAGAGATGTCTATGCTTTATTATATATATGTGACACCATTTAACCCATAGTGCATCTTTTTTACTAGCTAGGTCCCATAAATGCTTTCAGCTTGCTGCTTTATTCCACTCTTCTAGTCTCTTTAAGCCAATGCCACCTTCTTTTTTTGGGAGGCATAACTCTTTCCAAGACACTTTAGCCCTTTTGCATTTACTGTCTTTACCATGCCATACAAAGGCCCTAATCTTACCTTCAATCTATTTGATTATCTTCTTAGGAAGGACAAATATTGTGCACCAATAAACTTGCATACTTATCAACACTGATGTTGCCAATTGGAGTCTTCCAGCATATGATAGGTATTGAGTTGTCCAGCTTGATATCTTCTTGGTGATTTTGTCTACTAGTATCTTACAGTCCTTGTACTGCAATTTGGTTGAAATCAGTGGAACTCCTAGGTAGTTTATAGGGAACTCACCAAGAGGAATGCCAATGATGTCCACCAACTGTGCTAGAGTACTTTCATCCACCCCTGCTACATAGATAGCACTTTTCTGAAGATTAGGTGTTAGGCCAGACAAATGTTCAAAATTAGTGCAGCCTTTAGTAACTTAAGAGAGCTTATATCAGCTTTAGCCATCAAAAATAGATCATCAGCAAAGCTTAAGTGATTGATGTTAAGCTTTTTGCACTTTGGATGATAAGAGAACCCATCAGTCTGAGTGTAGTTATCTAGCAAACCTGAAAAAGCTTCTATTACTAGTAGGGATAGGTAAGGAGAAATAGGATCTCCTTGCTTTAATCCTCTAGCACTGGCAAAAAACCCCTCCATGTTGCCATTCAAACTAATTGAAAATCTTGCAGATGTAACACACTTCATAATCCATGTCACAAATGGTAGTGGGAATTCCATAGCTTCCATTACACTTCTCAAAAAAACCCAGCCCACTGAATCATATGCCTTCTTCAAATCTATTTTCATGACACATCTTGGCTGCCCCTTTTACCTGTGATAATTCCTCACCGACTCTTGCATTAATAGGATGTTATCAGCAATGCTTCTCCCTTCTACAAAAGCAGTCTGCTTTATGTTGATCATTCTAGGCAGAACTCTTTTGAGCCTTGCACAAAGAATGTTTGATACCCCTTTATATATTGCATTGCAACAAGCAATAGGTCTAAACTCACTCATATTGTTGGGGCAAGGCACCTTTGGTACTAAGGTCAGTCTTGTGCTATTGAACCACTTAATCCTTTTATTCTTGCTAAGCATTTCTTGCACTGCAACCATTACCTGTGGTCCCACTATCTCCCAATTATTTTGAAAAAATTCAGAGGTGAAACCATCAGGCCCAGGGGACTTATTAGCTTTAAGAGAGAAAAATGCCTATTTTATTTCCTTCCCATCCACAGGAGCAATGATTATTTGTTGCTCCTCTTGTGTCAGCTTCTTGTGTATCACCTCTTCTAATCTTGTCTTCATTCTAGCTTGATCTTTGACAGGGGTCCCTAGAAACTCAACAAAATGTTTAATTGCAACTTGGTGCACCTCTTTTGCTCCTACCACTGAGTTCCCTTCTATGTCTTTTATTGCAAGGATCCTGTTATGTGCTCTATGAGTTTGTATTTTCTTGAAGAAGTAGCCTGTGTTATAGTCCCCAAGCTTTATGTCCTTGACTCTGGCTTTTTGTTGATAGAATCCTTCCTCAGCCTGCACCAACTGGTAGTATTGCTGATGTACCTCCTTTTCCTCCCTTAGAAGGGCTGCATTGTGATGCTTCAATAATTTTCTTTAAATTTCCTATAGCTCTTTAAATTTCTCTGCAGTTCTAGCTTAGATATTGCTGTAATGTTCGTTGTTCAGTTGTTTAAGCTTGGGCTTTAACTTCCTAAGCTTTGCCTTTAGTTGGTGACAGGCATCTCCTTCTTCTTGCTCATCCCAAGTTGATCTTAATATTTGAGAGAAACTGTGATGGTTCATCCAATAGTTAAAAATTTTGAATGGTCTAGCCCCATAATATTGCTCCTTCATTGGCTGAATAATGAGTAGAGCATGGTCTGATATCCCAGGGGGCTTGGCTTCTACTATTGTGTTAGGGAATTCTTCTAGCCAACCCTCATTTTGAAGTGCTCTATCAAGCCTACAGCTTATCATTTCCTCCTCTCTCTTATTACACCAAGTAAAAAACAATCCCATTGTTCTTATATCTTCAAAATGTAAACCATATATACAATTGTTGAAGTCTGCCACATCCCCGTGATTGATAGCAGTCCCTCCTTGTTTTTCATTAGCATGCCTAACAACATTGAAATCCCCTTCCATCAACCAAGGTCGTCTGCCAATGCTAATTCCATCCTGCACCAAGTTGTGCCACAGACTTTTCCTCTTATCTCCCTTATTATTAGCATACACCATGGTAATGTAAATCACTTTAGATGAATCTTTGGTGGTCACTTTTCCTGTGATATGCTGACTAGATTTACTCGTTACTTCAAGTTGAATGTTCTGGCTATTCCACCCAATCCAGAGTCTTGAAACACCTTTAAAATTGATACTATAATCAAACTTCCACTGCTTACTCCATTTCCTAGTAATCTTCTTTATGTTTTCTTCTCTCACTCTTGTCTCCAATAGCCCCACTATTTTCACTTTGTGTTCTTTCAAGCATTTTTTCACATCTGCTTGCTTGACAGGGTCATTAAACCCTCTAATATTCTAACTTTCTATCACTGTCATTTAAATCTTACAGTTTTCCTTTTACTGTGACTTACGTTTGTCAACTTCCCTTTGTTTTCTTTCTCACTTTTTTGTTCTGACTTCCTGCTGTTCATACTTGATACTTGGTGTATAAGTTACCCCATGTTCTCCTCATTTGCCAGCATAGCATAAGAATTATTAATTGGAATTGTTTCAGCACTAGGTGTGGCAAATAGAGTATTACTTTCAGTACTCTGCATCAGTGTATGTCCCTGTCTCAACTAGTTGTTCTTCCTGCACCATTGTGTGTTCATGTGTCTTAATTGGTTGCTCCTTGTCCTTAGTCATTATCTGTGTACTTTTTGGTTTCCAGACTTGTTGCACCTGTGGTTTCTTGTAGCATTTCACTGTTTGATGCCCATAATTCTGGCAGTGTGAACATTTTGTGGGCAGCCATTCATATTCTATTTTCTGGTACAATATAGTATCCTCGGGGCTTTTCAAGGGGATGTGATCAGGTAATTCCTTATTTATCTCCACCTCTATACACACGAGCATACCCCAGTCTTTCTTTCTGAGCTGTCATGTTGTCCATAAATAGGGGTTTACCTATTGCACTTGCCATGCGGCTGATCATCTGGTTAGACCAAAATAACAATGGTAAATTTGGCAATTGAATCCAAGTTGGAACTTCATGTATGTCCTCTTTTTCTAGTGACATAGTAGCTGACCATGGTTTCAATATCATAGGCTTGCTATCAAAAAACCATGGCCCCTTTTCCATGATTTTGGTTCTCACTTCGGCTGTCCCACAGCAAATCAAAAACACTCCAGGGTTTATCAGGCTGACTGAGAAGGTTCCAAAATGTCTCCATTTCCTTTCCAAGAAACCTTTCATGATAAACACAGTTGGTTTTGCCCCAAGAACATAGGCAATGAGCGAGTTTTCCCATTGCTTAGCTTAAATTTCCACATCAGAATCTGTAAACTCCACTCCTTGCTGACCATTTATCATCTACGGTTCAACATAGTGCAGGCCATTTGCCTTATTATAGTCTCTGTTTGGTCGAACTATACTAGTAAACGAGCCTCTCTGTGGGTTCAATCCCATGTCCTGCTTAATTCCATTTCCATGTAGATTGAAAGTCTCAGCTTTGTTTTTTGTAGGCAACGGTGAGAAATTCTCTACTTCTGTTATTTTTTCCGCCTCAGATGCCATGTTATCATTTTTATTCACGTGGCTATCATTATTATTTGACTACGCGTGATCCTCACGTGCCCCCAATTTATTACTTCCCCCTTCCACAATTATTGCTGCCTGATCTTGAAACCCTAATTTCGGTATCTCATAGTTTTCCTGAACAGCAATCAATTCTTTTTTTAATTCTTGATTTCTTGTCTTAGAATTGCCATTTGTTTTTCCATATTTTCCATCATTTCTTTGAGATTCATGTCTACATCCAAATCATCACTAGATGCTTCCAGTAATTCTGGCCATAGATCACCAACATCACAAATTTCCGTTCCCATTGAGACGATTCTTTCATGCATCTTATTATTTTGAGAATTCATCAACTTACTTGATTGTGTCTGTTGCCATTCAATTCCCATGAAATCATTTACAAACACATCTTTAACTGCCCCACGCAGTCGAGAGGATCTTCGCGATGCTGTTGTTGTAGTCATCTTCTCCGAGGATTGATCATCTTTATATTTTTTATCATCTGTGTGTTTTCACTGTGTGACTCTTTTTTTAGTGAAGTAATTACCTCCTCTTCCAATAGTTTAGTGGCGGCAGGAAGGTGGTCTCTGTTATTCTTGCTCGATGAGATTCTGGTAGAATCCCTTCTCTTTGGGTGCCTAAGCCGCGAAGCCCGATCCTGTTTTTAGTTGATAAAGTTTGTAAATCTTCATCTCACCCTCTTAACAGTTGGTATTGCTGAAACACCTTGTCATTACAGATGCATTTCAGACAGATATCACACGCCACATTGTTATACGGCTCTCAAGGAGTTGATATACACGTCTGATGGGCCGTGGTTATTTTGTCTTCTTCTTTCTGGTCTCTTCATCCTGTTGGCACTGGTGCTGAGTGTTGCATGGTTAAAATTTGTTGGGATCGATGAGCAACCTAGCCCCGCACCAACACAGCAGGGCTCTTAAATAGATCACTCATTTCCCTTCCTGGAGTCACTGAACAAGGTTTTTAATGCTCTTGGCTTTTCAAAGTCTCTTCAGCATGCTGACTATAGATTAATGAGATTTATCTTAAATCTAGTCCTTTTCTTTTTTTGGTATTAGTGGTTTTCACTAACTACATGAGTTTGACGTGCTCCAACGTTTAGGTTTTGGAAACGAACAGAGTTGAGGAATCCCTGGGTCTTGCATAGAATGTACTTTATGGGCCCCAATACATTCAGTGAACCTTGGCATCTCCCTCACACACCTCCAGAACAAGTAAAACAAATTTTCTAAGTCTTCCCCCATAGTGTCACCCCCCAACCCCAGTGCAGTGAGTAATCATTGGCAGTTGTGGCACCTCTTTTTTGTTTGTTAGAATATCAGATGTTTGCTTGCACCCTGCATGTTTTGTCATTTTGTTGATATCTATATGGCCTATTGTCTCGGGAAATTAGTTATAATTGCATTGGCAGGTATGAGGGTGCATTCAATCGATTTGTGGAAGACATTAACACTATAGCTTCTTATCATTGTTGGGAGGGATCTACCTACGGTAATCTTTGTGTTCTTGCATATCCTCTTGCATACTCATGACAACAATTGAGACGAAGAATGAAGTTACAAAGACTCCATGAGTTTGTCAGGTCAGAGTATGACCACGCTTGCTTACAATCTTGTCGCTCGCGTGCTCTCTATGAAGGGTTAAAGGTTAGGTTTTGGAAGCTTTTGTGTAGAATATGTGGTATCCGACTATCACGAATACGTATGGCTTCCTATGTTTGTGGCATAGTTTAGTAATTTGTATTTTCATTTTTGTTGCGCTGTTTATAAAACTCTGTTGACTATATTGGTACCCTTGAACGTAGTAAGTGGTGCTCAATAGTTTTCGAGACACTCGTCTATTTGTTCTGTCATAATCATTTACCCTTCCTTTTTCTAGAACCTTGGACGAACCGTACTGATTAATTAATGAAGGCAGAGAAATAGGATAGTAGAAAGAAGAAATAAAAGCACGCATCCGCATACATCCAAATCACAGCATTTTCTTGATTTCTAAAATATGTCTCTAGTTGTTCGAGAAATCTTGATAATTGTTATCCTAGTTGCATACTGTGCAAAATGGGCTATATTTGCACGAAGTAGTAATATGTATTGGGTTATAATTGTTATCCTAGTTGCATATTGTGCAGAATATCTATGTTGGGCTACATTTGCACGAAGCAGTAATATGTATGAGGGGGAAGGGAGGGGGAGGGGGAAGGGAGGGGGGTAAAAGTGATACACTATTGTTTTCAGCCTCTTCTATGTCCTGCATTTCCTTATTCAAATCGCATACTGACTCGATATTCGAAATGCCTTTTTCCCCCTCCTAGTTGTATATATTTGTTATTGTGACGTATTATTCTTTTTTTTAAAATTTAATATACCTTTATGTAGCAAGCTTATAAAAAAAAAGGAAGTATGCCTTTCTATTGCAAGCTACTTTAAGTGAAGCATTTGATGTAGCAATGGATCTAAGTAAAGTTTCCAAGCTTGTAATTTTAGGCCTTTGTTTCTGGAGTTAGCCGCAACTACTGATCTGATGCTTGCATATGGGACTTTTTTTCTTGGTGGGGATGATAAGAGAATTGATCTTCCTCCTCATCTTCATCAAAGATTTCCATTGTGTTTGCTGTTTAGAGGTGATGCGTGTTACGTGGCTCCATTCTCACTTCACAGTGATAATATCATCACCAGCCTCATGAGCCAAGTTTGATACATGACATCATTGACCTTTAACCTAGATCATGAAATGACTTCATTTAGTGAATTAAACCTTGCCTTGTTTTTTGGGATATATTTTGCAATAAATTTTTGTACGTTCAGTCACTCCAACCAACGACTTGGTACCGGTTTGTAGCTGGCATGAATGCGCAGTTGCACTTGGTACGTCGGGGTTGCCCCAGAACAATGCTTCACCCTGTCATTAGATGGCTTGCATCTTATGCAAATCCAGCTTTGCGGGTCTATGGTTGTAACGACCCCAAAATCTGGAGCTCTGTCGCCCCGAACTCCCGGATCGTTAACCTATCGGATCACATCAAACCTGTCAGATCTGCTCACTAACACGTACTTTAAAACATCTAATCCGATACCATCTCAACATTCTTCAAATGCAAGCTTACAAGGCTGCTGAACTCAAACTGTTAAAATCTAAGTTCTTTACAACTCGAGTCCTTATGAATAAATCGACAGTACCGACCCGCGCAAGGGGCCTCATTGCCTAGTAGTGATGGGCTCACCGGAACCTCACGCAAACTCTAACCCATTCCCGAACCTGCTACAGCTTATCATTACCTGTAGAAAGGAGCCAAACGAAGGGTAAGCTTTTGAGAGCTCAGTAAGGTCGTACAAGGACTACCAACAGGATTACAAAACGATTCCAAGAATCCAACTAACAAAGATTTCCAGAATATTTCAAATGGTCAAAAACTCAATGATTCTCAAAATGATCGAAATTCACAGAAACAGATACCAAAATAAACAATGATACCCATTATGGGTTCCAGAACGATTAATAAAAGATCATCTTCAAAAAACACAGTTGAGTTTTCTCGAGATATTTCAAACGTACACAGATCATCTGAGACAGTTCTTTTCAAAATACACTGAATTTCTCAAGGGATTTCAACCCAAGCACAAATTATTTCAGAAAATACTTTTCAGTCATTACCGTATTAGTCACGGCACTATACAGAACAGAGAAAATCAAAAATCAATGTTGATCCTGGGCGATTGCAATGCCATTCCGGCACGCTAACAGAGTGTACACATACATGATGTACTAAAATAGTAGTCCACTTGGGTACTAGCTGCTTTTCTTGCAGGATTCAGACCAGTCTTATTACGCCCTCCCACAGAACAGAAACCCAGGTCAACACAGAAAAATCAACAATATCAATGAGCATTAACATAAGCTCAATCACGGAAATCAATTCAGATTCCAATAACAATAATCATACTGACACAAGTCAGCATTCAAAATTTTCAAAAGAAAAATCACAGATAACAACAAAAAATGATTACTTATAATTATCGAGTTTTAAGCACAACAATCAGGAAGAACGGATACAGACAATTGTCAAATCTGCTCAGCACACAATAACAGGCGAATATCACAAGATTTCCAAATAATCGATCCAGGTTCAATATTAGGGTTTTTTGGACAAGAACATGCTGATATCAATACATACTTCAGAGTTTGACATTAGTCATAAGTAATTCAAAAGAGTACTTACAAGTACGAGTTATCAAAATAAGAGTTCGGACGGAAGTTCTTACCCAAGGTTCAGATAGAATCCCTTACCTAGATCTGCAGCTAAACTATCTAACCGGAAGCCTTTAACGTTAACCTAAATGGAATAATCAAACCATTAGAACACAGACTATAGCAAAATATTATAACTTAATACAGACTCATGCATACTATCAAAATGAACCTCCCCTCACCGGGTGTGTAAAATTATCGAAGCGCCTCTAGGGTGTAAAATTACCAAAATACCCCTCTCGGACTTAAATTACCAAAATGGTCTTACCATAAGTAGAATCACTGAAATCATCTTTTCATATGTAAATTTATGCAAAAATATCTTTCTTAGGTTAAATTACCAAAATACCCCCTCGTTACACTTAAATCGTCAAAATGACCTTTCCGTAAGCAACATCACTAAGATATCCTTACCGTATGTAAATTTACTCAAAAATATCCATTATGGGTAGAATTACCAAAATACCCCTTCGGGTGGTAAATTACCAAAACACCCCTGGGAGTTTCCGACACTGAAAAATATCAAAAATATCTTAAAACTCTATTTTAAGCATCCCGATATCATTTCTGTACTAAAAAGTCTTTTAAAAAAAATTTATCAGAAAATCCTGAACGAGTGTCCAGACAGAACGCCAAAAGGCCAGTTCCGCAAAAAATACCTATCGACCTCAGAATGGCACGAAATTTTAGAATATGAATAACATCAGTAAAATAAGATTTTTCTAAAATTTTCAAATCAAAACAGCTTGGTTTGCTATGCTAAATAATCTGATAAAGTTCTTTAATCGATACTCCAATTTAGCGCTTTTCGCGGACCCCGAAAATTTCTAAAAACATTTTGAAGCTTACATCTCGTAAAAATATTGGGTTTTACAGTTTTAGACTTTGCCTAATTTTGGTCGTAGATATTTATGAAAATTCATGGAAATCTGCCTAAATTAATTCCCACATTTAGTGACAATTACGCTGCCTATTCAAATTAAACACACACTAATTCACATTTTTTGCACCTACTTCTCTTCTTCCTCCAGCTTCATCTGCGCACGCACAAAGAACACACACAACTCACTGAAACTCACCATTTCACTCAAGGCCACTCTTCCAAATACTTCCAAAAGCCTACACAAATGAATTTACACTTATACACATAAACCAAACATATATACACACTCCATTTTCACATACTGAAATTCAAAGGAAAAGATTACCTTGAGGAGATCCCTAAGCTTCTTCCAATCTCTCTCTTCCCTGTTTCTTCTACCGAGTTTCCCCCTTTCTCTTCTTTCCTGTTTTTATTTCTTCTCTCTGTTTCTCTTGTTCCTTTCCTGAAAGGGAAAGGTTTTCTTCCCTTTTTTTTTTTTTCTCTTTCTTCTTTTCTTCACCGGAAGTCATTACCCAATCTAATATTTAAATAATTTGTTTAGCTTAGTCATTAACCAAGGAGGAGGTGTCAAAATTCTAAAAATATGGTTTCTAAATTATTTTTATAAAATTACACAAATGCCCCTAGAGTTTTTCAAAATTACGAAAATGCCCTCGAACATTTCAAAAATTATATTTTTTCCCAAAATCCTTTTAAGCTTCCACTCTCTACTACTATCCAAGCATTATCCAAAATTATCGCCCGCTTATTTTTCAGAGAAGTGATGGTTGTTTTAACCCGCTCCCAAAATTTGAGATATTACAGTGGTATACGGATTGATCTTGGCCGGCTTCAAGCCACCAGTGGTGGCTACCAACAATATGGTCTTTCGGTACATGCTGTTATCAAAACTGAATGTATACCATTTGGGAGTGTTGATGAAGCAGCTCGAAGCGAGGAACTAGCACGGTAATGATCTATAATGTAGTGGATACATTTATGTATTAGCAGTTACATTTATGGTCTTTACCTTTTAGCATTAAATGCTGAGGACACTGTAAAAAAGGGCGTGGATTTACCACATCCATTTAATATGGATATGCTCATCTATACGGCTCTGACCATTTAACGAGAAAAGAAAGTCAGAATTTATAAAATACTTGTCCGCATCTTTCCATACATTGATTACTTCTGGTGAAGTAAATGTAATGCAAGTCCATCAGATGAATCTGTTATCATATAGATTGTGCTCTATTCAATATATTATTTTTGTGGTTCTCAATTTGTAGAAGAAAATTTTAAAACCCCCGATTCCAAAACCATTACCGCATTATACTCTCATAGTCTGGTAGTTTGCTGCAGTAAAGATAGAGGAAGAAAAGCAGAAGGCATTTCAGGTCTTTTTGTTGTATCTTTTTCTATCTTGATAATTTATCGCCTTGCAATCTCGAGTCATCTTTGATGCTAGCTCACTTGTTTAATGTTCTTATTTTCTGATAGGCACAATTTAATGCAGTTTATCATTCGTTGCCCCTAAATGATAACCTTTTTCTATCTCTGCATGTGTCATTTGTAGAGAATATCAGACTGGCCGTCTGAGAGAAGAGGCAGCATTAAAAAAACCCGCACGTACACGGAAAACCATATTAGGAGAAGGAAGGTCTATGGTGGAGTTTTGGACACTAACAACTTAAAGATGCTCGAGGAAAAGAGAGAGTTATACTTCCCCATTAGGGGTGGCAATCGGCTGGTTGGGTTTGGTTGGGTGAAAGAATTATGGGTCAAATATGGGTTGGGGTCAGATATGGGTTGGGGTCAGGTACAGGTTGGATCAGTGCCGGGTCCACCATGCCTTGGGTCAGTGCGGGTTGGGTCCAAAACGGGTCAGTCATTTAGACCCGACCCGACCCATTAGTTTTTTTTCCCTGTGCAATTGATACTGTTATTATGAAGAAGGTATTTCCATCCCATTATATTACAAATTAACAAAAAACTAATTAACACATATTGCAAACTAAAACTACTAAAAGGGAAAACATTACTTTTACATAGTTAAAGTTTCATGAAACCCAAAACACATGACAATCTTTACGTTTGCAACCACACGTCACGTGTCTCAATGAATCTGCATGGCCACTGCAGAGAAGAGAGTCTAATGCTGATGATACCAATCAAAGCTGTTGGTCACCTGTTGGTCACCATCTCTTTCATAATTCATAACACTAAACCTGTTGGTCACCAGGTATTGGACACTCACTCTACACACACTATCTAGTTAAAGCTGTTGCGATTTCTCCGGTGCAAATATACACTCGGAATGTCATTACGATTTGCTGCAGGATCTTGTTGGACTGGTCATTTCCATTCTACTTCTAGGAGACTTTAGTTTAGTCTTCTTTACTTTGCTCCAGTTGTATTCAATTTCACTGGCAGATGTCTTTATTGCTTAGTTTTGTTCACTGGCAGACTTCCCCTCCGTGCTGGAATCAATGCTCTATTTAGTCATGGACCCAGGCGTTCTGCAAGACTAGCACGTATTTATGCCTTGTGGAATGTCACATCCTTGATAAATGTTGTGAGTTCCTACGTCCATCCACTATATGAAGTACATGTACAAAAATCTTTTGATCCTTCTTTCCCACTCACTTGCCCTTTGTTTTTCATTCTGGATTCCATCTATTTCTCCTCTGAAGATATTGATGTGTGAGTTTATATTCATACCAGGTGGTTGCATTTATTTGTGGGTATATACACTAAAACACACAGTCGAGGAAAAAGCTGCCTAACTTTCAGTAGCGGAACATGTGAAAATTCTTCTGGGAATGTATGGCAATTATGCAACAGTACTATATCAATAACATTAAAACTTCTGTTGTTGTGTGGTTGCTTGAGTGCAAGGACGAAAGTGAATGGTGGATATTTCTAGCTGCACTTGTTTTTATGTAAATCTATCCACTCCCAGCTCATCAATTGGCATGTAGCGAACCTGGAGATTCAAGATCGTTCATTGTACAATAAAGATTTCGAGGTGTTTTGGCAGTCATGGTACTCGTCAAGCAACAACATCCTAATTAACGCAATTTTGCTCATTTTGATCTTTCTATGTGGTTCTCTTTTAGAGCAGGTGAATGATTGACATAGGATTAGACAGAAAATGAAAAAAAAGCAAAGAAAGATGACAGAGTGAGGTATAGGCATATTTTGAATGATTTGCCTGTGATAGTACTTTTTGCGCTTTATATTTTCCCCTCAATGTATATGTTAGGCAGGAGATGCCCGTATTTTGGACAGAAAGAGAAGGGGCAAAAGAGGGGGAAAATATTATAACTTTTTGTTCCCATTACCATTTCGTAAATTAGTGGTTGCTGAATTAGCAGGAGTAGGAGTAGGGTATCACGGTGGTGTGGTAGCTGGCGAGTAACTGCGGCAGTAAAGCTTTTAGGAGTTTAAAGTGGCATACTGCTTTTCGGTTTGATCTTGCATCTATGATGGGTGTGCTTCGCTGATGAATTTCTTATCTGACAGATACATCCAAGTGTTTATATGACAGACTTGATGGCTCTAAGGTGCTGTCTTGCTTGAAGTTGTAATGATGTTTTGTAACAGCACTCTTGCAGTAATAAAATTGTTCCTTTATCAGAAAGATCTAGTGGTGATGTAATATATTTTTTGGGCTTGAAATTTTTTCTAATCTGATGAACATGGCTAACATGGCAATGGTCCGTACGCAAACCAGCCTCGGATTCCACTTATCAAGGGTTCACTGTTTGACTTCCCAAGATTATGGACACTTCCGAAGCCCGACAATCCCCTTAAAATCCAACTAGTTCTCTGGCATGTTTTGCCCGTCCTGCTATCACAATAGAACCTATCCCCCATCTTTTTTTATATTGTCGAGATCAACGTGGTTCAATCTTGTCATAAGTACCTATTTAGCTAATTTTTTTAAGGGAGAGATTGTTCTGTGGTGAAGTTGTGGTGGACTTGAGCTGTGATAGACACCTTTTATGAAGTGGCTCGTAGCCCTGAGCATGTAGAAGGTTAACCTATGCCGCGAGCCTCTTGATTTTTAGACGATCACCGTTTGATCCCAAAGCAACCATTGTTCAATAAAAGGACCCTCAGAATCTGTATTCTTCCGAGCTGCCTCGCAAGGAATCCAAAATAAGTCACCTGTCATGCCGGAACCCAACGCAACGGAATGACCCCTTCATATCTTGAAATACGTTCTTACTTGTAATCTCTCAAGCTCAAGTATTACTCCTTCTATGTATATGCAAATTCAGTCTCATTTGGTTGGAAGCTGGAGTGGGTATCTATCTATTCACGAAATTCCGATGTCCTCTCTTAGATTCGTTACAACACAGATCTCTGTCATGGCCTCTAGTCACAATCTGTAACCTATAGCCTTGTTAATTTACTTAATCCATGCAAGCAAATAGATGAAGGGATGGAGGTTAGTGCCGTTGTAGCTCCAGGCTTATTGTGACACTGCCATATTAGCAATGCACACTTTCCATTTATGCACTTTAGTTATAGCGCAACAGCTTACTTTGACTTTGCTTGCTATAAGCTAAGCTTGTAGGTAAGAAATTGCGTTCTTGCCCTAACATAATGACAGTTGTTTGAAAATTTAGGGTTTTCCTGTCAATTGGTAAATTGAGCACCAATTGAAGAGTTTAGCGTCCTGGGTTTCGACCTTACCTCAAAGTATGAAGCTTAACCTTCTTCCCAAGAACTTTCGGCAGTGGTTTTGGGATCCGCAGAAGGGCTTTTACTCTCCAAAAGCAAGAGAACTCGTGTTTCCCGTTTTGGACGCCAACATCGAAAATCTGGATTTTGACGTAAGCACGTGGAGAGCTGCTTTGCCATAATCATTTTATCATAAGCAATGTGAAACTGGCCGTAATCGGTAAGTAAAGATGCGAATGTTGCGCAGGTCCCTCTAAAAGAACCTCAACTTTGCTCAGGTGCAGCATTTTGCTTAACTGTTCATATATTGAAATGGATTCTCAGTTTCGAAGGCTTGTGATTCTGACCAACCTGCATTCTGCAGAGTATCAACAAGATGGGATTATATAGTTCATTGCGCAAATAACAGAATAGAAACAGTTGAGGAACTCAAAGTAAAAACAATCCACATGATCACTTGAGACATTTCACAAAATTTACGTATTCGATCAAGCTTGGTAAGGAGGCAGTTTTGGTTTGGAGTACAAGAGAATTTCAGTACCCACTGATTCTTACATTGACTTCGAGACATGCATCGTAAATTAACCCTCAATCTGAAACTGTAAATTACTTCCAACAGGATCCATCTCAATTTCCTTGGCCAAACGGCTTACTATTAAATATAACTTGGGGAATCACAAGCTAAACTCCTATACCCAATGAAGAGTCAACTAGATGAGATAACAATCACATCAAGCCCTAACCAGAAGAGGTAAGATACTATTTTCAGGAAAACACTCCCACCTGAGTTAATTTGATGTTATTACCATCGAAAAGGGGGACATTCCTTCTCCGCGCCACATTTCTTCCTTGAAATTACCTTAGTTTGGAAAGCCTTCTGCCTTTGCCTCTTCCATTTCTGCATGAAGTATTCTATCATTAACCAGATTTTGGTAAAGGTTATTTGAGTAACCCATTGCAAAGCAGAAGAGTCACACTTCTATTGATACAAAAATATGAAAGCGTTAACTACTTGAAAATATGTGGCCTGGAGGGCCCTAGTCCAGAGCCCTAAAGTTGCCGGGCATCACTATTCACGTGGAGGGCCGGGCAGGGCCAGCCTGCTGGCCCCGGCCCTTTCCAAATTAAGTTTTAGCTTAATAAGTAGTATAGATAGATGATTTGTTGATTAAGACGACGTTTTTTACTATGGTGGTCTCATAGCACCTGATTAATGTTGGAGGTCTGCTGAGATTCACTCTGCTATGTATTGTGCCCACTCCTCTCTCTCTCTCTCTCTCTCTCTCTCTCTCTCTCCCACACACAGCCCACGTGCTCTACTTTCCAGTTCACCGTCATATGTTTCTTTCCCTGCTTTATTATTCTCCCCTATCCTCGCTCGCAATCATTGATTGAAAACAAAATCTAATTTTTTTCGCACGTTTGGTAACAAATAAACAAACTTACCTGATAAAAATTGTGAAGGACTGCCGGGAAAAGTGCATTAAAATAGGGTTGAAGTTATTTTCCAGCAAAAATGACATGTTAATTTCGAACCATGTTACAAGGTGAAAACATCATTCTTTTAAAACTTACAGTAAATCGTGTGGCCTTTTCCACTCAGTTTAGCGACTTACCAAGGATTTTTCTCTATAATATTAAACCTTGGTGCCTCTACTTTGCCTAGTGCCCTGGATAACGTTGGTGCCTCACGTAGTTGTAATTGGCATTTTTTGGAGAAAAGGTGCAACCAAATAGAGCAAACCTATGAGGCACTCTTGCAAGTGCTGAAGAAACACTTGCTGATTATCTTACTTTTCTCACTTTATGTATTTTCTTGTCTGTCCATGTGTTGACGGGGTGGGGTGGAAAGGTGGAGTTCTGATTCTGAAACTCACTAATGGCTGATCATGCCATCCTCTAAACTTGTTATATAATTTCAGTGGTCTAGACTAGTTATTGTTTGTTTCTCATATTCTTTTTTCCTATTTTATAGTTTGTCGTGTACGCTCTTCGGACGATTGTCTGGTCTACTGTTCCAAAAGTCACAGATGTGATTTCTATCTTTATTTTAGTCGAAAGGGCAATAAACTGTGCAGTTATAAGACTATCTGTTAATTTTGTGCCTAGTCCTTCTTCAGCTTTTTGGTTTTTTGGTATGGAGTTGAGACTATTTTTAGATGGACATGCTCCACATTTAATTGGTTTACGTCAATAACTCAATGCCATATGTGAGTAATTCTTTTTTCCCCTCTTTCGGATGAAGGTTGGACCAGGATCTATTTTGCGTGGTCCCTTAGACAATGCCACAATTGATGATGTGTAGGTTTAGGTTTGTTCTTTTGTTGTTCAATTGTACAATCCTTCAACATTCTTTCATTGAACTTCACTAAAGGTTATATCTTGTGTATGCTAGGACAGTTGAATCTATATGATTCCTCTCCTTCCAGATCCCATAAACAGTCGCTGCCAGTGTT